>CABFWO010000096.1:470183-540521 GCA_902155825.1 Timema genevievae
CCCAAAATATCTTCAGACTCCACAGCCCTCTGTTTAACATCATACAATGCTTGATTATAGCTGTATTAGCCACCGGAGGGATGCTTTATTCGTGGGGTGAGACAAGCTCTTAAGGAATCACAAAGGACTTCAACCAATCACATGTAGCCAATAGTTTCACATTAGAATACTTGTTGCATATTTTGTGTGTGTACAATCTTTTTAGTAAGAAGTATTCAATGTGCCTCTTTAAGCATGGTGGTGTTGGTTACTTTTAATAAGCAAGACCAAATTTTAAATATGTTGTAGCCTAGACATAAGCCTAGCCTACTCTATCCTGATAGATGTGCTTTCCTAAATTGAGTTTCAAAAATATTGTGTCCATTTAAATAGTGTGATGACTATTTCCTCCTGAGCACATAGTCCAGATTTACAACACAAACACTGAGATCTAGAGATTTCATCCATTCATCTCACAATTGTTAAAGCAAGAGTCATCGGTAATCCTACAATTAAAGAAATAATAAACATCCGTTTCAATCAAACAAAATATGTTTGTAGAAAATCATTGATCAACTCCTCGAACAATAATAATAATAATATTTAACACCGCGTCTTACTACCCGTTCGGGTTATACGATTAAGTACTAATTACGCTAATGGATTAGGAATTGGGAGGGTTGAATTTAGATGAAGTGAACCCGCATTTGCGTGGAGGGAGAGTGGAAAAACCTTTAGGAAAAACCACCCTCAGTTCACCCGACCGAGATTCGAACCTCGATCCCTCCGTCCTCGGCGGTCGAGCTCTATACGACTAGCGCGTTAGCCAACTACACCACCGAGGCGGGTCTCAAACAATTAACTTTCACAACTGTGAAGTCAGGTGGATAGAACTAGCAACAAAGTTTAAACCTTGCAAGTGGTCCGTCACATGCTTGTACCGGAACACAACCAGATTTTCAATTGGAGTCCACATGGCCGCAGCACCTGTCCCCTGCCGCACTGCACCCGGCATTATCTGATTAAAGGGGAAAAAACTTTAAGTAAAATTGAAAATCACAATGGGAAGTTATGTAAAAGTTAAATTAGTCTAATAAGACTATAATTATTAAAATGGGTAGTTCACTTTTAATACTTAGGATTATTTTATAGACTTAAGGTCATCTTAGACAACTTACAAATGCCAGCATACAACTTACAATTTAACTTAAGACTTAATACTATAGTAGGAACTAGGTAGGAATGACAGTTAGCAAACGTAACTAAAATTAGTTTCATAAATCCATAAATTATGTTCCTAATATATTATCCTTGTGTAATTTTATATTGATAAAACAAAAAAGTCTTATTGTAATGCTCAAAATAAATATAAATGAAAAATGACACCTGGACATGGTAATTGCTAAACTAAACTAATGGGGATAGTGAGGTCTAAGCTTTGTGTGAGTGTCAGAAACTTTTTTCTTTGTTACATAGCACTAAAAAAATGCCTTAGACTATGATTAATGACACACCAAGAATATGTTAAAGACATACCAAGATTAATTAAATAGCCAAGTTATTACAGTTAAAGATGCATCTCAATATCATATTCTTTAAATTGAAAAGTGACAGCTGGACCCGGGAATCAAACCCAAGATCTTTGGCTTAAGACACCAAAGCTCATACCACTGAGCTATTCAGTAGTTGGCCTGTGCTCAGGGTAATTCTTCACTCACACTTTAAGGAAGAGTCAATGATGGGCATGCGGAAAATTGTCAGCTACGATTTGTAACACCTGGCCTTAAATATTCCCCAAAATAAAATAAAAAGGCAGCGGATAACATATTAAACATTTATTTAAATAAACAACAAGATTATTTAAATTTATAAACAAACAAATAACAGTGTGTGTAGAGGCAAGGAATGGGCCATAGGCCCGGATTAGGCTGGACCTTGTATTAAGAGTCCAATTTACATATTCCCTACAGTATGCGGTCTAATATTAACTCAAACGTTAGATGTGAAAAGAAAAAGATGACATTTAAAGTCCATTAAAAAGGGGATAGCAAATCCAGAGCTTGAATAAACTATTATAGGAATATTAGTTAATTAAATATGGTGCCAAATATGTCCTTATTAGGAATACACAGGGTATTTCTTATTCATACCTAACATGGAATCATCTATATTTACAATTAATATTTTACAATGCCATCTAGTGGCCACGAGACAAAGTGTCTCACAATTAAATATTTGATTAGCCATCTAGTGGCCTTGAGACAAAGTGTCTCACAAGTGAATATTTGACAATGCCATTTAGTGGCCTTAGGATAAGTTTTTGTACAGCTATTAAACAACGTGATCAGTGACATCGAGACAAACAAATCTATTTTGACTTATTAAAGTGACCTCAAAAATAAATAGTATGACATGAGTCAGCCATATTATTTACAATTTAATATTAATTCATTCTGTGCACAAATATGTACGGCTAGAGTGGCACCGGAGCAACGTCGACGTCACCTCCCACCCTTCAACATAATTTACCGTTATGTTGGCATTACCCTAATTAAATTATTAATATTCCTATTTTCACCCATTTTCTATTCTTTCATTAGTATCACATTTATAGTCAGATATCAAAGATAATAACAATAAAAAGAGTAATAATAATCAATTTACTAGGCCAAGAAGCCAACTTTTGACAAGGTAAGGTCCCATGCATGGTCCCATGATTGTGTTCTGAGAAAATTGTCTTAGAATACTAGTCTTAGTATTGATGTCAAGTATTTTGTTGTGTTTAATATATATATAAGTAATAACATCGTTTGGAAGTGTTTATATCAACGTTTCTAAAATAAGTTGTTTGTGCTTTGGACCTGAAGCAAAGATTTTTTTAGACTAAAAATTTGTATATAAGGCTAATTATATTATTTAATCGGTATTGCTATTGTCAAAAGTGGTTTTTGGTTGTTGTAGAACACACTACTTGAAGTATGAAAAACTTGAAAGTTTTATTAACTTTTTTACCTGTCACATATCTTTCTGAACTTTTTAAAATATTACAAAAATGCCGGTAAAATTTCACTAAAACTAATAAAGTGTTAAGATTACTCACTTTAAAGAGGTGTGATTATATTTCTAGTAGAATAAATGTTTAGTAATCATAAACATTATAAAATTATCCAAATAAACAACAAAGATCAGTTTACGAACAATTTCTTCCCTTATTTCTATTTTCTAATTTTCAATTAATATTTTGATTTTGCTTCACCAGCATGGATCAAATAACAAAGATGTAGACTTTTCAGAAAAACATTAACCAAATATACCAACAGTTAGAAAAACATCTTAAAAGAAGGATAGATAGAAAATGTACATATACTAAGCCCTTTTAGTTAAATCAGAAGCCAAAAGGAAAGGACCAATAGTCTTAGATAATGAATGTCATACTTTGGGAACTATTAATGATTGTGCGTCCTACAGGGCTTATAGATTTTAAAGAAACAAAATCGGGCGAGTACGGTGGATGTTCCAACACGGTGATGCCGTATTTTGCGAGGAACGCTTTCACAGACAAGGTAGAATGGGCTGGTGCATTGTCTTGGTGAAGGATCCAGGACTTGGTCTTCCACAAATTGGGTCTTCGTCTTCTCACACGATCACGTAGAGCCGTCAGAACCTCGATGTAAAAATGTTGATTGACCGTCTGACCCTTGGGTACCCAGTGAAAGTAGACAATGCCACGAATGTCGAAAAAGACAATCATCATTGCTTTGAATTTGGATTTGCTCATCCTGGCTTTTTTTTGCCTTGGTGAAGCTTGGGCTTTTCCAATGCATGGATTGCCTCTTTGTTTCGGGATCGTAAGTAAAATACCATGATTCATCACAAGTAATCACCTTGTCTAACAAATCTGGATCAGTGACGATGTTGTTTAGGATGTCAGTGCAAATGTTCTGTCTTGATTCCTTGTGCTCGGGAGTGAGGAGTTTCGGCACAATTTTTGCGCAAACCTTTCGCATGTTAAATGATTCATGCAAAATCTGTTGAACACTTTCTTTGTCAATTCCTGTCATTTCAGAAAGACCTCGGGTGCTCAGACGACGATCAGCGCAGATTAATTTACCAATTTTTTCAATGTTTTCGTTCGTTTTTGACGTTGAGGGCCGTCCTGGGCACCGATCGTCTTCGGTCGTTTCACGCCCTTCTTTAAACAGTTTAAACCACTCAAAAACTTGTGTGCGGGATAAACATTCATTCCCGTAGGCTTCTTTCAACATTGCATAAGCTTCTGTGGCAGTTTTCCATAGTTTAACAAGAAACTTGAGGTTAGCCCGTTGCTCCGTCTGACCACTTGGCATTTTCCCGACGCGCCACTAGTGCGTAGACTAATTCAATCAACTGCTACAGTCAAACTGAGCGACCTGCTGGTTTGTCTAGCGAGTTCAGGGTGGGGGAAGGACCATCGGACACAGTCATGTTCAAACATGTCGCGGCACGCTCGCAGTTTGCTGGGAGCAGCATCAGTCCGGTTATTTAATAGCCACACCTCGTATTAAAAAGACAGGAGATTCTAGGAAGTAGTGGTAAAAAAAATGTGGAATATGGAAATTTGGCTTTATTTTGGGGAAGTAAACAATATTAACTTTTCTACTGTCACAATATTTAATCGCTGGGCTTGGCAACATTGGTTGGATTTTTTGATACTGTGGATTCACACGCTCGCTGTAAAACGCGAGCAGTGCTGAGATTTGGTCACGTGATAGCTCTAATCCAATCACAAGAAGTCCGCTTGGCTAGCGTAGCCCGCACTACTTAACTAGAGATAATTTCAACTTTTCCGGCACTTCTACAGAAAACCGGCCAAAAAGATTCGATCAGCACATGCCCAAACTTTCAAATGTATGTAATTTGTAAAAACAGCACATTCTCAAGATGGCGTATCTCAAAAGTGATGCTGAAAAACGACAGTTTATTTGAAGCAACGATTTTTATCGATGGCAAAATCAAACCCAGGTAGCCAGCCAGCTGGTCTCGCTCCCTCTTTATTCCATCACTCGTTTGTTTCCGGGTCTGTTCGGCCCTCATCTGGGAAAGTAAAGCAGCTTTCCCTAGGCGAGTATTAGCGCATGAGTTTACTATCGTGATTGGTATGTAATCGTATGATTAATATTGTTTAAATCTAAAAAATACATTTTTAGGTTTTATTGGCAATATTTATGGTCTCTAGATATAATTATGGTCACTCTATTACAAAATAATGTATATATAACCAATTTACAGTAAGTTTAGTTTTATTTTACAGAATATTGACGCTGTTTAACCCTCCAAGGGAAGTGGTTTGTTTCTTTGCGTACAATAGTAGAATGACAAGTGCGTCAACAAGTGCAGCAGTGGAGGAGGAGGGCGGCCGTGTCAAAATTCATAACTAATATTTTTAAGCCTAACTTTTCGTCCAAGTTTTTTTGCGAGAAAAATCAAATAATTGAAACAGACTCACTCCATCTTCAGGAAACCTATATAAAAAAAACTTGGACATTTCAATACTCAATATTATGAAAGTGTATAATAATTATCGGTGTGTTGGGTTGACGGAAAGTTATATAGTTGGCCTTACTATTTACTAATGAAAATGGCGTGTAGAATAAATCCAGATTCAAAGCTATTAAAAGGCAGGCCAGGGGTTATACTCATTTTCAGGCCACAACCCAAGAGAAAACTTCGGCAATCGTAAATTGGCCATTATTATTATTATTATAGTTAGAGTTAGAGCTACAATTATTATTTAAATATAGATAATATAATGTAACAATTAATATTTCTAAGATTACCAATTTTTTGTTTTATTCCATGCATAGTTTGTGTCACCACTAAGTGGTGCTGACTTACTGTATTGTTTTCAAATTTCAGCGTATGTGTGACTTCACACTTAATCAGACAGTCAGTGAACAGGGGAAAGAACACGTTCGTTGGTAGTTTCTTACTACAGAGTTAAGAGTTAACAAAAATATTTTAAATCGCAGTCTCATTTGTTAACCGTAGCAAGGAGTCGTGTGATTTATTCTTGTTGTTTTAGGTCAAATATAAATAAGTGGCAGCATAAACCTAGTTTTAACCCATTCAAGTTGAAATATATTTTACTGTATTTTGTAAAAGGTGACTTGTTAATAACATTTCAATCAGTTTAAACTTCAAATATTTCATTTCAAAACATTTAAAAATCAAAATCAAAAAGGACAATCATAGTGTTTCAGAAAAAGTGGGAAGTGGAATATTCTGTTAATCAACTAAATCGTAGCATTGTTTGTCTCGTATATAAGTGGCTGAGTCGTAATATTTTTTTTTAAATAAAAATGAGATATTGCTAAGATTAGCTATCTCTACTTATGATAGTGACAATTTAAAAGAAAATGAGTGTGACCGATTAAGTATTTTTTAATTTTCAATGTGGCCCTTTTGATGAAACGAGTTTTACACCCCTGTCTTAAATGACGTGCTACTACGTAGTACACCCCTGTCTTAAATGACGTGCTACTACGTAGTACACCCCTGTCTTAAATGACGTGCTACTACGTAGAAAGATTCCAATGTGATGATGTTTATGACTACGCAATAAATATTATAGGAATATAAAACAACGTATTATGATAATGTTTAGGTAGAGCTGAGTTTATTTTAATGCATAACAAAACAATGAATAATACCTAGCGTACTCAGTGAAAGAATTTATTTTAAAAATTTTAAATGATGTCTATAATAAAACGTAGTGAGTAAAATATTACTTAAATTGATTGTATTTTATTTAAATAAATTTTGGCTAACCACTTTTCCCCACTAGATTAGCTTTCTAAAAATCATTTCACTAATAGCTCATTCGAAAAACATAAGTTATTAAACTGTATATTTTGAAACATTAAATCACTCTTATTGATCGTCCTGCTCATCAAACGTTAAAATAACCAGCAAAAACAAAGAGAGTGGACCGTATCCGATATTAAATTATGATAGGAATAGCTTACCTCGTTCAATTTGAGGTTCACCGACAATGGAGGCCTACCTGGTGGGTTACTGGGTTAGATTAGGAAGAAATGGGAAACAAGGGGGCTAACTTAATAGCATCTCTCGGACTATGTGGTTTCTTGATAAAAGAGGCCTTCCCCCCTCACCTTCAACTCTCAAAAACAGAGGGAAACCCTAAAAAATGACTGGAATCTCTCCCCAGCGGTGGAAAATGTCCGAAGAACAAACAACAAATATAAAACCATTATAAATAAAGAAATATATCAAAAGAAACTGGGTTAAACGAATCATTTCACAAAAGATACTTTACCATATTACATATGTATGCTACAGTTCAGAGACTTAATATACCGCCAGCCTTGAAATAAAAGATTTCAACAAGGTTATTGAGAAAGAAATTAATAAAACTTCACCCAGGGGTGGCCCGAGGTAAATTTCGTAAATTAATAGTCATGGATGAAGGTATTTTTCTTTAAAGTTTAGTATGTAAAATATCCTTTCAATACTTCATCCATGAAGAATCACGCGCTTTTCAGAAATAATGTCGAAGGGTTGCACCATTAAAACTTTTTTTTCCTCAAAAAGTAACTCCGTATTATTTACCAAACAAGCAAGTGACGTTAGCTCCCTACACCCAATAGGAAGCTAGTCTTCATGACACATGTTGCCAGGACGCTTTCGATTTGTTGGTTTTGACACTGGTCACGAGAGGTCCAAGGGGCAAAGGGTATCATATATAAGCTGTTTGTGCGTATGAACAGAGTGCCGGCGACATAGACCTAGAGAACGTGTAATATCATGACAATACCACTAACTTAAATACAAAGAGTATATAGAAAATAATCTGTAGTTCAAGTAAAAGTGTATAATTTTACATAATATCTTTGCACTGAAGATAAAATCACTTCAATAAATCGTGTGCAACATCAACAGTTGTATTTATTCAAGTAAAATATTGTAATAATTGGCGCTCAATCACGGGCTATAAATACCAATTATATCTCAATAAATCCGTAACTTCACTATTTTTTATTAAAATATTTCCATTTCAATGCATTTTAAATGGGAAACAAAAATTATTAATAGATTCATTTATTTTCTCTGTAAAATTAAGCTAGAGTGTTTGTACACATCATTTAATGAATAGTTTATTCTTATTTTTATATGTGTTTTTAAATTCGGGTTGATTTCAATAATCACGATGATACTGGGCTCTAACGACTCCCAAGTCGACACTCTAGTAAAAATACATGGTTTTAAATACAACTTCTCCTTCTAAAAATAGTGATCTTAGTTGATAATAGGTCCCGTTAGTATGAGCGTTTCCCATTTACTAGCTATTATCGTTTTGTAAACGTTGGCTAACCTGCTGTAAAGGAATCTAGGCGGCAGTGGAAGGTGAAGATTAGAGATGGGCAAAATCGTTCTTTTAAATGAACGATTCTTTGGATATGGTTCAGTTCAATGATCCGTTCATTTTGACCCATTCACCGTTCATTCTATTTTCTAAAGGTAGTTTTTTTATTTAAATGTAGTTAAAACAATTTTATTTTTACTTAAGATTATTTAAATTGTTAATCAAAAGATCGGCTTATTGTTTAAAAATGGTGAGGTCTTTTTGTTATACTTTTTTTTAACAAACCACTTATTTCTATATGATAAAAATGTTTTGTAGGTAAATTATGATGGAATGCTTTTAGAATCACAAAAACCTATGTTATGATATACCTAAATCACAATTCACAAAAATATTACGATTGCTAAAAATATAAACATTTGACCAAAACAAATTACAATGATTAAACGTCTAAATTACAATCCAAGATCAAGTCAAGATCTGACTAGAATGTTCTGTAGAGTTAACAATTGAACGAGAGCGGTAGAAAAATGGTGACTAACTGATTCTCCGCTCACTCACTGATCCGTTCAATATAGAGTTAACAATTGAACGAGAGCGATAGAATAATGGTGACCAACTGATCCTCCGCTCACTCTTTGATCCGTTCAATATACGAATGACCGATAATGAGAGAAGATACGATGAGCGACTAGCTCTCCGGTCACTTGTTGATCCATCCAATTTACGAATAAACGAGAATGAGAGAAGAGCGGTGAATTAATGTTGAAAAATCAATTGACCTTGATCGATTGTTTGGACGAATGAACGAGAATGAGAGACTGGTGGTGAGTTGTTTGGACTGCCGAGTAAAATAATGGTTTGAAGAGGAACGTGTGGAAGCAATGCTAACCGAGGCTAGCCGAGTTGACCCGAATATTAGACGAAGCCCCTGCGAGAGTAGACAGAGATAGAAAATAAACGATGGCTCATTTAAGCCAAGTTCCGGATCGTTCATTCTTTTTTACTGTTTCGTTCATATTGACCCGTTTGTTAATGAACGACACATCTCTAGTGAAGATAATCTCTGTCATCTTCTTGAGTCAAGGAAAGATTAATATCATGTGCGTTGGAATAAGAAGGGCTAATCTAAAATTGTGAAAATTTCCGTAATTAAATATAAACATCTTAATAGATTAAGTAACTAAAATATTCACAAAGTCTTAGGGATCGTCTATAAACCACGTAACGCTTTTTTCCTACCTTTTTAGCCCCCCCCCCACCCTACCATGTAGACATTTAGCCTAGCCGTCNATAGGGAAGTTTTGTGATACTAAAGGAGGGATTCAGAATTAATACCTCTTAAAATCAATTTTAAATCCTGAGCATAAATGATTTCAGAGAGTATTATTATTATTTATGGGTAACTACACATACAAACAGATGAGACAGAAAAATACACACATAAAGACGTTGAGTTCAAATTCCTCAGGTTCATGAGAAAAAAACCTCTGCTATATTTATGTTTTGGATGTTGGGTTTGCGAAACGAGTAAGAGGCCAAACGCCACTACAATGTGCTGACTAGGATGGCCCTTTGATGAAGTTAAAGTGCCCACATCAGATGCTTGACGCCGGGGGAAGACATATTTTTTAATATTGTGCACTTTTTATGGTAGTCATATTATCTCCATAATATAAAGAGCTGTTTAAATAACTCTAGGTATACAACTTTTCTAAATTATTATTGGATTAATCAACAACTTTACTTTAATTAACTTGTCAATACCTAGACTCATGTTTCGTTCCAACATCAATTCTGGATCCTGGCTTCACTCTTGAAAATAACTAGATGGCCAATGAAGCAGAGATCGGGGTTCAAATACCTGTCGGGTATACTCAGAGTGGCTTTTCCTAAATGGTTTTATAATCTCTCTCCACGTTAATGACGGTAGATTACCTTTAGAATTCTACCTTCCTCATTTCTACTCCATTAGATAAATATAATAAAAAATAATTAGAGTAACTACAATTTGATTATACCACCCTACAAAATGTATACTAAAAAGGTGGAATTTTAAAGAAAATTTACCAGCATTTGCATAGAGGGTGAGTGGGAAACCATTTAGGAAAAGCAACCCTCAATAGACCTGACTGATATTCGAACCCCAACATCGGCCGTCTAGTCTAATGAGATAATTACTATTTAGACAATGCAGCCACCATAGCGTGTGTATAATAGTTGCATTTATATACATACACATTAAATTTATCAGAAGGGAAAAGGTATAGGCTTAAATAGACCTACCTTTTGTGAATAATTAATGATATTTGAAGCTTTACTTTTCATAACATGTTGCTGGTATGAAGAAATAACCCTATTGATGGACTCCTCAAACTTGACTCGAGATAAATTCTGTACTTTTGCTTCTTTTCATTTCACTACAACATCTTTTTGAGACTCTTCCACTATTTTTTCTGAATATCGCTTTTATATGCAAGCAATGAACAAGTCTCCTCTTTTTGAAGAAACTATTTTTGTTTCTGTACAAACACAAATGATTATACACGGCCTATGTAAAAGAATGTGCAGTAGGCATTTAAATTATACTCAAACTCAACTATACTTATAAATTAAGGCCGCTTCGACTGAACAGCTGCTATTCAACTAAAAGCACGTGAAGGGGTCAGTATATTGGACAAATCTAAACAAATACTGTGAGTATAAACATGTCACTGTCATCCGCATGAAAATGTGGGTTTTCGACTATGCTTGGCGTTCATAGTCTCGGGCAGACAATGTCACCTAACCGCATTCAAAATATTTTGATAAACAAAAAGTAAGTGCTAAACTTGCATTTTCAACACCACAGATATTCGGAAGTTATCTATAAGTATGTCTATCAAAGGTGAAAACATGGACAATAATATTGTTTTTCAACATTAGAATTTGAGTTTAAGACTTGTGTTACGTAACACTTTGATGTACCCCACCCTCCCCCATGTAACAGCATGTAGACATTAGAGCTCACCCCTCCTTCCCCCCTCAAAGCGTTACATGGTTTATGGACGACCCCTAACTGCTGTGTGATTAAAGATAGTTGGTCCCTACTTACTTGTAGTGTAGGCCTATATGAGTCTCACTCTGGTGATGCATTATTTTCATATAAAATAACATATGCTTCTCCATATACAAAGTTTTATGACACTATTCCTTATTTAACTGAGGCAGTCAAACATGTAACAATACGCACTCGTGGCCTACATTTTTTCACGGTTTTTCTGATTCTTGAGCATTGCAGGTTACAATGATAAGTGTTAAAGTTATATATGCACATTGAATTTTTAATCCATTACTGGAATTATAATAAATAAAAAGAGGCATTCCTGTTCATATCAAAGATAGTTATTTTAAATAAAATATGGTCTAAACTTAATTTGGAGACGTTCTCAATATGTTATTTTCTATATTTGTTTTACAGTCTAAGATTTGAGTCTCTATTGACTTTAGAATAAGTTATAAAAAGTAATGGGCGAAGTTTTTGGTAGTATAAGTGTGAACATGCTTATTTTATTAGCTTGTTAAATGTGATTAAAATAACTAAGTCTACCTACTAGCCAGCTTTTATCGACTAATTAGGTGACCTGGCGGTCTAGTGGTAAGGTGTGACTTCTATGTTGGGGGTCCGAGGTTCAATCCTCGGTCTTTGCACGGATCTATCTGATTGCCAAACCCTTCCTTCACCTCTGACAAGACGTGTATTAATCACAATTTGTTAATGTGTGGAATGCCAGGCCTCCGCCGTGGTTCGGATCCCACGTTAATCTGTAGGTCCTCCATTTCATCACCCTACCATTATACATTAGCGTAAATGCGTATAACCCGAACGGGTAGTACGTGGTGCTAGTAATAATAATAATAATAATAATAATAATAATAATAATAATGACTAATTTTAATGTATGTATTTACTGATCATATAGTAAACTATAACTTTAAAGTACATATTGACATGGGTATAAAAACCCAAAAAGGACAACAAATGTGGTCATCGCTGTGTGTCAGCCAGTCAATCCCTTACTAAGTGCTGAAAGGAGAAGGTGTGTTTAGGGGTTATTAAACACCTCCCGACGAAAATATTGTTATATTAAAAAAAATTGTTTCAAAATTGTAGCGTGTCAATCTTGTAAAGTTGACAGCTACACTATTAGCCTACATAAAAATACGAAATTATAATAATTATATTGTAAAAATCCAAAGGAGATAATTAATATACTTCAAGATCCACCTTTCATGAATAGATGGGGTTGGATATAATCACGAGGTCTCCAAAAGAAAATACTACGAGTATGTAAAATGGACACGTGGTTGCGTAAAATACTAAATTGTGATAATTATAATAGCAGAACCTGAAGAAGAGAATTAGATTTGAAATATTTAGTAATAATATGCTTCAAAATTTGCTCAACATGACTGGATGGGATCGGATACCGCCAACATGCCTTCAAGCAAAATATTCAACAAGTATGGCGACGGGGTGCTTCCAAAACACATATGCTCGCTACAACACTTTAGATAGAAAAGAACTCAACTGAGTTAGGCTCGCTTCCACGACCCTTGAGCGCCACTGTTGTTGAGGCGCTTCTTCAAACTTCCCCTTTACCTCACCCCTCAAGCTCCAGTTCCACCCCTTTTCACCAGTGCATTTACGACTTTTCTTTTCTCTTTTTGTTGTTCCATTCTAGTCAGGGAAAGGGTATAAAATAAGTGCCTCTCGGATTCACGACACAGTAATCTGATCACCTCGCATCGGCGAAGAAGGAACCTCTACTACCTCACTCTACGAAGGAACCGGTGGCCATGGAGTATTGGGCGTGGGATTCACCGCCGATGAGAATCCTCTCCAATTTTCTAAGTATAGAGCCGACGTTAATAAGTCCATCTGACTTATGGATCTAGTGTGAAGACTAGATAATATTTCGCAAGTCTTACAGATTTTTTGTATATCAGAATTATGTCCTTCAGACGTAGTACAGTCGAGGTGACTATTATATTTATTTAGATTTCTTGTTTCAGTCAAAGTGACTGAGTTTATTGGTGGTGTCAAGTAGACTTAATTTTCTTTAGGCAGAAAGCTTGACTACATATTTTTTTCTATGTCCTTATGATATAGCTTCTAAATAGGAGCTTTAAGCTCCAGATGTAATAAGGATTTAGTCCAAATGGTTGCCATTCTCCACTAGCACTAAATTTCTCTGTTGAGTCCCTAAGACTACACACCTGTTATATTTTTGTATGGCTGCAACCAGGTTGTCTATCCTGTTTTCAGGACCCTAGTTGGGTCAATGTGTTCAATGTGTTGATTCATTCGTGTTGCCACGCTTCGCGTGTGATATTAGCTTGGGTGGGTAATGCGCGGAACTCCGCTAGTTTCCATATGGGGTCCGCGCAGATAATACCCTTTTTTCTCTTTGCCCCTTTTGGCATCTATTGTCCGATAACTAGTATTTAGTACGGATTAAATTAGTGTTGTACCCCAGGGAGCGGGTCACTTAATATATGTACTATTTAATGCTCTGGCAGTACCAATAGGGAAAGGACCGGCCATAGTACTATTTTGTGTTGACGCCTGTTTGTTAGCCACCAACCAATGCTATCAACAAACTTTTCCATAGCTATGCAGTATTCTATGTCTCTTAAGGACTTTTCTTAAGTCCCAATCAAGCAAGCTAGCTTAAAATTACAAATGTGCTAAAAATACAATAGGTATATGATTTCCTGCTAACATTCGGTGATAATTACCTCACTGTTTTTCTTTTAGAATCACCTGACTGTAGCCTGGCGCCAGTCCAGCTGTATTGTTATTGAACATTGCTCTTCAAGCCTAAGGCGTTTGATCCTGCCGCCTAGAACAGTCATTCACCCTTGTCGCCACAAGACAGTTTCAATTAGGATCTTCTTACTTTCTTGTATATTCTTTGTAATCAAACAATCCTTTATTTTTCTGTTATATTAAATCTATTATTGTTATTATTTTGTCTTTCTAATTTTAAACATTTTCCTTGTAACCCCATTGTACAATTAAAGTTGTAACAATGGTACAAGATATATATAATAAAAAAAACCTTGCCAACTGCTGGGATACTTGACAGTTGACAACGAGCTACCAAACGTAAGTGATACAACTCCCAAAATAAATTTCTGTTTACGGCCCTAGATCCAGTTGTTGAGTGTGATACAAATTTCTAATGCTGCAGATATTAAATATGGAAAACACAGTCATTGTGGTTTCAATTCATCTCATTTTTTGGAGGGGCGAGGGGCACTTTCTCCGGTGCCTCTATCTCCCATTGGTTCAATCCATAATCGTCTATATTTGTCAATTTTTGTTCAATGAGGCCAAAACATAAACACAAATACAGAGCGCTAATTCATAAAGATTTTTTTTAGCCATGACACGTGTTCAAGATATTGATTACCGACTGCTAACTTTCAACGTCTATAAAGCTAAATAAAAATATTGCTAGCAAAGATATAAATACATATGTTTTGTGTCTAGAATAATATTAATTTAAATATTAAAAAAAATTATTATTACTAGACCTTTGATTAAGCCTGTGCGAATCCATGATTATTTTCAATTTCAAATCGAAACCGAATCTTGGCTGACTTGAATCAAATCTCATGCTTAAAAAATTTGAATCGATTAAGAATCGAATCTTATGCTAGTTTTATTTGATCAAATCGAATCCTGGTTGAATCCATTGCTTGAATTTAAAAAATTGGATTAAATATTTTTTTTAAATTATTTTCAAATTTGAATCAAACAATTTATTTTAGTTCTGAAAATTCAGATGGAGAATTCCTCACTAAAGAGCATAAATAATAGCTTCGGCTATTTGATTCTTAATTAATTTTAGGCTTACTATGATAATATTTCAAATATAATATGTGTTGAATATTTCACTTTGCAAGAACGCCCCACGTAAGATATCGTAAGATTTTCATCATATTTCATCTATCACTCAGCTCAACTTTTGTACCTGTTATTACTATGTTTCTTTGTTAATAAACTTTCATTGTTACCTTTATGCCCATTATTTACCATGGGGTGGGGGTTAGCACTTTGTATATTTAGAAAATAATTGCAAAAAGTATGTGAGAATTTCAGCGACTTTTCCAAGTTTATATAATTTTTCTGATGGTTAACAACTCTGATTTAATCCAACAAAAACTCTTCTTGAAAGTCTCTTTTGATATGTAACTATGTTGGCTCAAGTAAAGGTAAAGGGTGATAAAATATGGATGTATCCATATTTGCAACTAAACATGTGATAGCTATCTATTAGTAAGTAATTAAGTAGTTATTTTTAATCAACAAAATATAATTGATAGCAAAGAGAGTTTATATTTACAATAACTTGTAGGTTAACAATTTATTATTTTGTTTGATGTTTAATGTCTAAGATTTGCTAAGTTTAGTGATGGTTGGACAAAGGGCCAATTTCAGTGTTATATGATCAGATTTCGTACGCCTTAAGTGTGGTGCGCTATTATACACAAGACAACATCTACCTAAACTAGAATGGAATAGGCCAGTTTCGCATATGAAACTGATCCATTCCATTCTGGTCTAAGTAGGTGTAATCTTGTATTTAGTAGAGCACCACTCATACATCATTAAATTAAACAGTGTTTCCAGCCAAAGTATATTTTAAAATTTCCCGACTTTTCCTGGTTTTACAGAGCCAATTTCAAACTTTACCAGTGGCTATATATCAAATTTTTTTATTAGGATTTTAATTTAATGTAGTACTATTTTTTTAAGCTTATCTGAAATGGTGTCAGAGGTGTTTAAAGATATCAGCCTAAAGCGATAGTCTGCTTCTGCTATATAGTGCTAGCTATATTAGCTCTCAGTGAGATAATATTGATATTATTATTATTATTATTATTATTAGCACCGCATCTTACTACCCGTTCGGGTTATACACACTTACGCTAATGTGTAATGGTAGGGTGATTGTGAGATGAAATGGAGGACCTACAGTTTAACATGGAATCCGAACCACGGTGGAGGCCTGGCATTCCTCACATTCACAAGTTGTGATTAATACACGTCTTGTCAGAGGTGAAGGAAGGGTTCGGCAATCAGATAAATCTGTGAAGGAAGGGTTTAGCAATCAGATAAATCTGTGCCGGAACCGAGGTTTGAACCCCGTACCTTCAGCACAGAAGTCTGACACCATACCCCTATACCACCAGGTCACCTATATTGATATTAAAAGATCACATTACACCAGTAGAGCTTAAAATTGTTGTGACGCACATTAATTTTCAGTTTATTCTTCCCATAACGTAATCAATTATTGTGAATGTACATGACCATGACTCAACTTTGGCTAAACGCACGCAGTAGAGGGGTAGGGTGTAAAGACAGGTAAATTACTTGTTGACTTTGAGAATTCAGACCAGCATGATCAACTGGGACAATTGTGTTAAAATAGATTTGAGGTGTGTATTAACTGGAATAAATATGTTATTGTTACTAATGTAAATTAAATTTGAGTATTTTTTTTTAAGTGAGTATGTGAAAATTCCAAAAAATTATCAAATTCCCTGACTTTTCCCTGATCAAACAAATTCACCGACCTTTCTGTTTTCCAGGTCACCGGACACCATGTTAAAGCTTTTAACATAGAGTATGTCTTGTTAAAAGCTTAAGTTTGGTTTAGCTTTGTTTTATTTTGGTTAAAGACAATCTGAATATTATTGGAACACTAAAGTGAATTGGATGTTATAATACATTTTTTAAGAATATAGAGTTTTTATTTCAATTACTAAGTAAAAATAAACATAAATAATACAAATTAAAAAAATATATAAGACCATTAAAATTGATACAAAATATTTTACAGAGATAGACTATTTCTAGAATCACAATGAAAAATGTAACTAAAATAAAGGTTAATTAAAAATTAAATTTAATGTCAGTTTGTAAAAAAAAATCTTACTCATATTCTGATTAAACTGAGAAAAGGTCTGAAATAAAAATGGACTTACCATATAGGAAGATTAGACAATTGTTTCAATACAAATGTTTTAATACTCAATCTTTCAGCTATGTATAACTATATGATTGTTTTAAAAGCATGTCAAAACTTTTTTTATAGCAATTAAAACATGACATACCCAATTAGAACCAATGAAACAAGACATGTCATACCGAAGTATTATTGGAAAATAATAACTGAAAAATAATGTCAATTTCGGGAAGAAGACTGTGCATAAGGGCATCCGGCAAATTGATTCGCTATTCGAGCACCCTCCCTTAATCCACTCAAGAAAGCCCCGTGGACAGTTGCGGGGTAGTTCTTGATTGTATGCTCTCCTGCGAAAAATACTCTGGGTGTCGCAGAAGATTCAGTTGACTGATCGCCAGAAGTTGGTGCAACAGGGGCTGCTAGCGAGTCGTAGTCACTTCCAGATGAACCCACAGCCATGTAAGAATAGGCACCCCGGGACCAAGAATCTGCAGACCAGCGGGTCACCACTGTCTCCCTGGGATTGGGTACCATATTAGCACCAAATATTCCCTTGAGAACTGCAATGCAACGACCCACAATAACATCGTCACTGACATTCTCCATGATGGCTGCTGCGTCTCCAGCTACAAGTGCCAGTAGCACTGGAGCCCTGCAAAAAAAAATATATATATATATTAAAGTGGTGCGCTAAGCCCATGGTCCTGGGTTTGAATCCCTGTTGAGGCACATTTTTTAAAATACATCATTTCCGCTTATCAGAGGCGTTTTAATTTATTTAATTAGTATATCCCACAGTAAGGCTATTATTATTATTAGCACCGCGTCTTACTACCCGTTCGGGTTGTACGCACTTACGCTAATGTGCAATGGCAGGGTGATTGTGAGATGAAATGGAGGACCTACAGTTTAACGTGTAATCCGAACCACGGTGGAGGCCTGACATTCCACACATTCACAAGTTGTGATTAATACACGTCTTGTCAGAGGTGAAGGAAGGGTTTGGCAATCAGATAAATCTGTGCCGGGAATGAGGATTGAACCCCGGACCCTCAGCACAGAAGTCTTACACCTTACCCCTAGACCATCAGGTAAGGCTATTCAATGCTTAATCTAAGAGGTAGGGAATTAAAAGGTAACTTAAGAGGAAATACACCTATATTAGCATGGAGAGAAGATGGGAAAACCACAGTGATGAATCCTGTGAGTAAGTCCATCCTCAGTACACTCATACAAGATCCAAGCCTCAGCATCCTAGTCACCAACAATCCTATATATTCCAAGCTTGATATTGGTATGGATGTTTGCTGAATGAACTGTAATTTATAACTTCAATGAATCCAAACATTTCAACCTATGTACATCATGCATTTTGTATATTAGGTTTGGCAGTTTCTAACTTAAGTTAAAATAATTAAGGCTGATACACTTTTTAAGCTTTAAAATTCCCCGACTTTTCAGGTAATACAGATAGACTCAAAGCATTTTTCATGTCCAGGGTTGTGTAGAAAAAACACCCAAAAAACTCCAGCAATCAAAAATATAAAACTATAAAAAAACATCAGAACATAGAATAGCATTATGTTAACTTTTAAGAATAAGATAAACTCATTATTTTTGTTAGGTATGAAAGCTTTGCTGAAACACATTTGGTGTGTACACACACATAGCCTAGTCAGAGTTCATACTTAAGTCACACACACTTGATAAATTAATTACCTACTGTGTTTTACATATTGATAATCAGATTACATAATTCTACCAAAATACTGTGAGGTACAATGATAATTCTCTTAGACGAGAAATTAAAAAAAAAAATTAGAGGACATTTTAAAGAATTTAGTTTATTTCTTCTTCGCTAGGTCTCGCTATCTGGTTTGGTGATAAGCAATAGGATAGAGTATTAGGATCTGATTAATTTTGTGAATTAAGATTAGGAAGTGAAATTATGTTATCTTATTTGGAGGCCTTACTTTCTGAATATTCTTCATTTTATGATTTAGTTTACTTAACTAATTTAATGCTAAGGAAATCACCCAAAAATTAAGGTGTTATTACAATGTCATAATTATTTTAAAAAATAATTAATATATTTATTTTATAAAATAAATCAAGTTCATACAATATCTGAGGTTGTATAAATGGATGCCAATCATAGCAAAAATATTTACGGACGGACCGTGAAACTTTTAAGACTTTGTCACTAAAGCTGCTCTAACAATTAAAAGAATAAATACAAAACTATGCTATAGCCTAAGTATGGGGTTTTTGTGTTCATATTGGACAATTACTTTTATAACTACTTTGCATGTATAGGCTAGATTATCATATTTCACCTTTTTCTTTGATAAAATCCCTAAAACATGTTCTATATGGTATAGCTTTGATAAAAAAATGTGTAAAATATTATTTATAAAAGATCTTTGATGGATTGTCATTATTGCACCATATTTAATTGATCAAAGAACTTTAATAGTCATGGTAAGAAACATTCGCACAAACTTTTTCATATTGAGTAATTGTATAGCTTTGAAGAAAACTTTAAAAAACAAGTTTTCAGTAAACTACCCTTAAGTAAGTTTTCCTCATTAAAACAAACACATCATCTTGTTAATCACAATAAACACTCTTTATATAAGTATATATTGTAAATCAAATTGTTAAAATATTTTAGATAAATTTCAAATTTTCAAAAATAAGTTATTTGTAGACTAGGCTAGCCTAGAATTATTTGTAATTTGTAAATATAAAGCTGTATTCTTATTTATTATGAAAAACTATTTGCGGATATTCTTTATCCCGGATGCCCATTTTGAACTCACTTTAAGGTCAATCTCGAAAAATTTCAAATTTTCTATAATTTGTCATGAATTAATTCATTTTCAAAAAATAAGGATTATTAGTGAGTATATAAAATAGTCCCCTATACCAATAATGTGAACAAAATTGTCAGAAAAACTTTACTTAATTTTACTAAAATCAGTCATCAATAAACTAACCTTCAAAAAATAATATTTGCCCATAAACCAATGAGATAGTGCTATTTGTCATGTAAAACCAATCCTAGATATGCATTTTAAATAAAATTGTTAGAACCATTTTGGGAAAATTTTTAATTAAAAAAAAATAAACACTCGTAAGTAATAAGTTAATTTTAGGCCTAGGTTCAAATCAAAACAAAAAAAATTCTCGAGGCATAGCCCTATTGGATCTAAATATCAAGTATGAGAAAAATCCGTCTGTTTTGGATCTGTGGTCAAGGAGAGACAAAATGGAAATGAACAGATTTGTAAAATCAATTTTTTTGGGTTCGGGTTCACATAAAACGTAAAGATTTATCATAATTAACAGAACGATTTTTTTCATTATCACAATACTTTCTCTTGTTAAGAGAAAGTAAAAATGGGATGGTACATTACCGTCCTAATAACCAAAGATTATCAACACTTAAAAAAAACACTAGTGAAGGCAATCAAAATAAACATATATTCTAGTACGAAAGCAAGTATCTCCAATGAGTTAGAATTTGTTAAATTAGTACCTATATTCTAGTTGTATTAGTTTTGATCTTTCATTTTTTGCAAATGAAACATTATATTAAGTTTAAGTTTCAAGCCAAATTATCAAGATAATCTGGTTAAAAGATATTTAAATAAACAAAATTATTTTTTTAAACACCGCATCTTTCTATTGTTCAGGTTATACACTTATGTACCAATTACACTAATAGGTTAGGAATGAAGAAGGTCCAATTTAGAGGACATGTACCCACAATTGCATGGAATGAGAAATCATTTCCAAGGAAAAAAACACTCTCAGTAAACCAGACCGAGATTTAACTACAATCTCCCTATCATCGGTAGTCTATTATATTGTGAGAGTGACACTCCAAAAGGTAGGCCACGGGCCAAATGTCACCCACACTCACTGAAAATGTGGCCCTCTAAGTATCCTTGAGGAAAATTAAAGAGAACCTCTCTGTCAAGATGTGAAAAGAATTCAAAGAAAAATATTTATTTAAAAAGGCCATGATTGCATTTTACTATGCATTTATTTGATTAATAAAAATACATAAAAATACATATCCATAGTGCTAAGTTGTTGAAAGTGTGTGTGTGTGCGTGTGTGCGTGTGTGCGTGCGTGCGTGCGTGCATATTTCATAATGAACTTTTGGAGGATTAATCCTAATTTTTTTTAGTAAAATTTGAAAGATTCTACCAACAAAAAATATAATTTGTATATAAGTAATGAAAGTAATTGTTGGGTCTTACTAAATATATATTCGGCCCACAGTGCAAACTGATAATCAGATTTGGCCCTTGGGATGGAAAACGTTGGACCACGCTGTCTTAGACCATGCGGTCACCAAAACGGGCAAATAATAATGATTCAAAACACTATTAATAAATATGCATGCTTATAACCTGAACAGGAAGTAAGATGGTGCTAAAAAAATACAAAAAAGAAAATAACAATAAAAAATGCACTGTATTTAATCAAACTCATTATTAAATGTTTGTGTATCTTAAGGCCTTACCTATAAAGATTCCAGAACAAGAACAATTCTCCACGGCTTGCTGTAGTACTACCAACATGACCAAACAGATGGTTTTGAGATTCCCAAAACACTCGGTCAAAGCACAACACGACTTTGTTGAGATTTCCAAAACCTAGTCTCTGAATGGCAGACACTTTCCACTCGGGCAAGGCTGGGACAAATTGTATCGTGTTGATTACATTTTGATTACTTGAATCAATGGCTTGCTTCAACACGCCAAGGGGCAGAGTCACTAGAATAGCATCCCCCTTGTAAGTAATAGGATTATTGTTTGTACGAGCATTGGTAGTACAAACCTCCACACCATTCTTATTGTAGCGCAACTGTCTTACTGCTGTGTTCAACTTGATGTCCAATCCTTCAGACATAGCCACCGGTACACAGGAGTACCCATTTCTCACGACCAAGTGACTTCCTGTAAACTCAAAATCATCATCTTGATCCCAATTTTGAAGAGAGAGGTTAGTCAAAGGTGTTGCATTGGCATATTCTAAATTAGCAAAGTGCCAATCCAAGATTTGCCTATCTCTTGATGACAGGTAGACGTCACTAGGAGGTAAAGATTCTAGAGATTGTAACTTAGACTCAATTTCACTTTGTTGTTCCACGAGCTGATCCCATTCCTGACATGCCTTATTCAAATCTCTGAGAATTGAACGGACAGCAAACTCTTGGGTGATGTCTTTATTTCCTTTGGTGTCATTTTGATCTTTATGGTGCTTTTGTAAGTCAATAATCTTTTCTTTCAACGATACCATTTGAATCTGATTTGCTTTCAATTTTTCTTGTAAACCTATAACAGATTTCAAATGCTGAATCTGTTTCCTCTTCACATTATTTTCCTGTAACTGTATAATCCATTCAAGAGCTTGTCCGAGGGATACAGGTTTGCCCCCAACTGAGTTAAAGTCTAGCTCATGAGAAATATAATTTGTGGCTTCTAGAAGCCGATTAAATTCTTTCTCAACCATTTCATCCTTTTCTTTTGGCACAGCGGATCCATTGGAGTCGTACAAAGGGCATTTTTGATTGATTTTGTGCAGTTCCATGTTTATTTGCTTGGAAAGAACTGCAACAGGATTTCCTCCTAAGCCAGTAACTACCATTCCCCCAAGATCTGCGATAAAGGTAGATTTGCGAAAAGTGGCAATGCGACCACCTACCCGATCTCTTGCTTCCAGCACCACCACATCCATCCCAAATTGCTGAAGTTGACGTGCTGCTGCCAAACCAGCTATCCCTGCTCCTACTACTATTACCTTACCATGTTTCTTAGTGGGAAGACTTTTCACCCTCTTAAATACACCAAAATTAATAAAGCCATGTCTGTCTAGAAAGGCATGAATTCTTGTGACAAGCTGCTTGTCATTATTATAAGGAGATTCTATGTGTCTCAAACCCTTTTCTACAACCAATTGTTGTTTGGGATTTTCCAACCATACTTGCAATAGTCTATTTCTGATGTATAAAAAATTGCGAAGTAATCTTTGAGAAGATTTATCTACATCAGGAAAGCACTCTATTTCATGATCAGTCATTGAATTATATGGAAGACGGCTCTGAAAAGCAGCTCCTTCCAAACCGGTTAAGTCTTCAACCTCAAACTCGACTTTCACTTGAGACTCGTTAGACATTTCTGTTGCAGTGACAGATTGTTCTGAAGGCACAGATGGTTCCCCCTTGGCTACACTAGGGATAAGAATACAACCAGCATCTGTGTTGCAGTCTCCGATCACAGATTTGTCAACTTCTACTTGAGTCTCATTATTCTTGCCCTCCAGTTCACTATGTTCCACTTTCAATTTTTTTCTGAGACTCATTTTTCTTCCTTCGTCTGTTAAGACATCAACTTCAGAAATACCATTTGTGAGGTGTTTGGTGTCTATGTCAGCACTTAGGTCTCTCTTCACACTCTTGTTGGAGTTGGCACTCATAATTGCTCAACATTAACTGTTGAAGGTTCCTGGAAAAATAAAGTGAGATTGATGTTTAGTTTCTTCAATTCCTGAATTTTGAAAATTGTTAAGTTAACAATCTAAGTATCAGCCATCATTGTAAATTATAAATAAGTTCTAAATCAATAATTAACTAGAGATAAAAACAACATCGGTGGGCATGCAGACTAGAATATTAACATCATTTGGTTTGGCTCGCCAATGACAAGGTCAGAGTTGGAATCCCATCCAGGTGTACTGCATGTGTTTTCTTAAATTGGTTTTCATTATTTGTCCATGCAATTGTAAGTAAAAAACTAGAGGTAAGATTAAATATAAAAGTGGGGTGATAACTCCAGCCAAATTTACCTAACAGTAATTCAAACTATAAAAAGTTAAAGTGATTTTTAAGATATAGTTTATTTATAGGAATAAATATTTATGTAAATTTCAGTGTTTTTTTTATCAATAAGCCCTAATGTAGTTTTTAAAATGCCCATGCAAAAAAAAAACACTTCAATTTGAATTAAATTTAATAGAAAATGTTTCTGTATTCGCTTGAGGATTTGGGTTAGGAAAGTTTGAGACAGATGTGTANATAGCAGTCATAAATTAATTTGAATAGTTAATCAAGTCACCAATACTAGTATGCAATATTTATCCATAAAGTGAGATAACCCATCAAACAAAGTTTTTATTGGTAAGAAAACAAAATGAAAAAAATTTAACTGTCATCTCTTTATAATAACCCTGCGATAGGTTCCAGTTGTTTTGCCCCGCGATGAGCTACAATTATCGTGGTACGTGCCTTGCCCCATGATGTGCACCATTTTTGCAACCTCCACCCTATATTACCCGGCGTTATACTCTAATTGTTGAATTTATTAAAAATGATGATGTTGACCCTTGTGGACCCAATATTAATCTGTTTTATTGGTCCAAACACACAAATGAGGACATTAATTCTTTGAAAATAAAAATATATAATTTAAAACCGAGACTCAAAAAATGTTTTACATAAGTATAGTGAAATTTATGCTTGGGTTTGCTAGTGTATACTATTTAGTTTCACATATATAACAAGCTATGAGTAAATATCTCCATTTTTAAACAGTAGATCGAGAAAGTTCGTGCGGGGTTCCGTACCATTTATTTTATGTTTAAAATGTGTAGGTAGCTAAAACGGCAAAAATGCAATATTCAAATTGTGATATGTAAGAACTTGCTTGAAAAAACAATACTGAGAAAAAACGAGCAATCTATTTACAGACCAGACTCATGATTTTATGTATTTAAAATTTAAAACTAATACAAAGTTTAAATAATCTTCTTCACAGATTGCCATCAGCAATTACTATAATACAAGGCCTATAAAGAATTTGATTTTAATTGTGAGTTTATTTTTCACTATCATAAATCTGGCTTTAACTTTTTTTTTCTCAGGTTTTTGTTTTACTTCAGCCAGAGACTTATTAGGTCTGTCATGGCCTAAGCCTGGATGATGTAAACCCCTACGCACACCTGTTGTAGCAGTGGTAGCCTCTGATAACTGAGTTTATGGACACTGCTGTATTCGTATATCTGACTCATTCTCCACAAACCCTAGAATCCCAGCCCATCATACTGGGACCAAACTGATCAGACCCTTTTCCAAGCTTGTTGGTTTAGGCTCTGACCAGCCTCCTGTCTCTTATTTGCACCCAACACGGCTTCTACCAGGACATCTATTAAGTTAAGTTAACTGTGAGTGAATGTTAACTGCATCGTGATCGCTTCCATTTAAAAACACTAGGAGAACCTTTGCGTTAAGTTACGTTTAGTTAATTGAGATCTGGCCTAATTCCCGGCTTCTTTTCAGTCCTATGCACCCTCCAACAACAAAAATTACATTTTAAATCCATATTTAAATTTGTTAGAGAGACTATAAAGTACTTTGAGCCCACCTCCATGAGTGACTCTTTATAATGAAAACTTTGATCAATGTAAAGTTATCCCAAAATGTCGTAAGAATTATTAAAACTTTTACTAACATTATTTAAGTAAGAAGCTTGTTCATTTTTTTACCAACTCATTTCGTACATTATATTTACTTTAATTTTAAACTATGAAGTATTGTTTTGTGTCAACATAACCCTCAGCCATTAACACTGACAATCACTAGGTACTTAACTTAAACTTACCTAAAATAATTGAAGCCTAAATTTTCAAACCATTGTTTATTCCGTTTCAAGCATGATGATAACTTTACTAACACATAATTTTCAAATAAAATAAATTAATAGTATTGGAGTTTTCATCAACTTTAAAAACAATCTTATCATCAAAAATGAATACTTGTTTAACCTCTACTTTATTCTTCGTGTTTAGGTTCCATTTTAAAAATACTAACCATTGGAGTCAAAACAATAACAAAATAAATAAGAAACATAACATTTATAACGTAGTCTTTAATTGATGTTTTGGTGAAAAGTTAAAACAAATATAATTATTTTTTAAAAATCTCTTAAATTAAACTATATTAATATATTTTAAAAAGCCCAGTTCTTGTTACAGAATGGCCAGTGCTACCACTGTAGCAGATCAGCACATCAACCTTGTGTGACATCCGCAAAAATGATCTTGGGTTAAATAAAAGTGTTCACATATCAAAAGGAAGTATTGCTATCGTAAACATTTTTGAAATCACAATTATTATAGATCTTTATGTTTTTGATATGTGTCCGAACCTAAAAGAGGGATTTTATCATTTTGCCTGTACCCATGTCTATCTCGCTGTTTGTTTGAGACCTGTGGCTACAGCGTACTATAGCACACACACACACACACACACACACACACACACACGCACGCACGCACGCACGCACACACACACACACACACAGTGTTGCCAGCTGTACGATCTGGATACTATTGATATAATTTCACCACCTGTACAATCCAATTTTAGGATATTTTCTAAAAGTAATATCCTGTGGTCCTGCTATAAAGTAACAAATTTTACATAATTTTATTATGAAAATCAGTGGGTTTATTAATATAATGTCAAAAAGTAGTATCTTACCGGTAAAAATACAATCCATTTCAGGTCCATGTACTATCGCGAGAGACTATAGAGTTGGCTAAACTGCCCGCACATTCCATAGATAAATTTAACTTTATTATATTTCAACAGTTTGGCGCCTTTTAAAACTTCCATAACAACTTATAGACACATCTAATATAAAAGGTTTCTTACTTTTAAAAGTCTTGCAATGAAAATCATTTAAGAATTTGAACTTAATGGTTATCTACAACATATTTGTTTAAAAGTTTTCAAGTTCTCTTTAAAATTAGTTCACTGCTGAATAATGGAAGAAGAACAAGATAAAAGTCTTGCCACAAAAATGCGTGATTTTCTAAACTCGGGACTTGGAAGTGATGTAGAAGTCAAAGTTGGAAAAGATTCTAATTTTAAGGTATGCTTAAAAATATAATAACTCTTATTTCCAGAGTATAAGTTAAAATTAAAATAATTCAAAATTACATGTTCCTATGTTTTAATCATTTGATTATAGTGTTCAAAGCATTAACCATTGAAGTCAAGGGCGAAAAATCGTGTAATAGCGCTATCTTTACATTAGGCGTAGTGTCAGGTTATACTATGATATTAAAGCCCTGTCAACAGACTACATATTTGCAAGGTGTGTGGGCCTAATGATACTCGATTTCCAATTCTAAGGATCATTAAGAACTTAAGGACTATATAGATGAAGCTTAAGGCGATTGGCCCTTTTCATTTGGCTTGGAAATGCATAGCCATGGGAACAAACGGATCTTCAAGAATTTTTATTGTTTTGCAATTTTTTTTTTGAAATTGGTTTGTTCAAGAATAGAAGCATATTGATTAAGTTATACTTTTTATATACACACCAACTCTATAATTTTAACAGTGATCAAATATCGATAAAATTGACATTTTTTAATAAAAAACTGTTAGCTTTATGATAAAAAATAAGAAAATTTAATAATTAATTAACATCGATACATTATCTTAGAAGGGGGTTTGAAAATATTAACATAAAAATTTCACTCGTTCTCGAGAAAGCTGATATTTCCAAATGTATGATTTTTCCGCAAGACCTGTTCGGTAGCTAGCACCATCTACGGTTTCCGCGATCCATCTTTTCTTGTTGGGGAGGAAGGATACTTTGGTTGGTTGTGAAGCCATGCCATGCCTTTCACCCTCCCACTGACCATCCCACAAAATATGTTTTATACTTGCACTCGACAGGGCCAAGGGCATTAAATCTCCCCAAACCTTATGCTGGAAGGTAAAGAGAAATGAATAACAAAGGTTTGATATATGATATTAAGGTATAAAAACTACTCCCTAAGAGATAAAACTGACTTAAGTGTTTATTGCACATAGAACATATTTTTCATTCCCACATTCCCTCTTGAAACTAGGACTGGGCGATATATTGTGTAAAACCAGTATAATATCACAGTGATATACCAATATTACGATTTTGGATGTGGCGATATAATTAGCCTACTGTTTACCATGGTAGGTCTATATCGCCTAACATGATAAGCCTACATAATGATTGATCCTTGTGGAAAATACATCGTGTTAGATCAATACATCGTGGCTTACAACTGCATTGTGGTAGATGTTATATCATAGTGGAGAATATATTGTAGTAGAAATGCAAGCTCTTGCTACTTGAACATATTAGGCTATATTCTGTACCTAGTCATTTCTCGAAACATCTGCCCCCACTGTTGGCCGACATTTCTAACTAGTCCAACTTCTCCTCTCCATCTCTTCTTCTCTTCTTCTTTGGCCACGGCAGCCATTTAGTTTGGTAGAGCTCGGGTTTAATTAATAATGGTGGGGGTGGATAACTTATTCGCAACAAAGAGAATGAATTTGATGAGGTTAATTCGGCAGTTTTATTTTTAAGAAACAATGTTAGTAGACATTATATTACATTTAAAACACTAGTTACATAATATGAAAGGGGGGGGGGAAGTTAATTAATACTTGAAGACAGACAGATTGTTAAAGTTGTTATAATTTTAGCCGCATGGTGGTCTCCCTTTTCTTCCACCCATCTCTCAACACCCTAAAAGCCCACACCAAAGGAACAAATATTGGTGAAGTACCTCTCAGTACGTCTTCTTAGCTTGCGTACTAATTACTAAGTGTCTCGCTGCTAACGCTTCCCTTCTACATAGTATCAAAAACAGATGTTAAAATCTGATGGACTGATTGGCTAGCTGTTTGCGCCAAACCTCTCCTTTCCACTGTGAAGCCACACGCGCAAACCACAGGTGCATCTCACAGCTTCTGGGTACAGATAAAATAAAATAGCACGATGCTTAAAAGTTATAGGTAAAAGTAATAAATTTAGATTCAAAGTTATAATTTCAACAAAGACTTTACAAGAATGAAAAACTACTATATTTAAAAGTTAAAAGCCTAAAATTGAAGTTAACAAATTTAAATTTAAAACATATATTGCTTACAACTTTGATTATGATTTGGACAACTTATAATTAACATTAAACCCCACAGTTTCTTATAACTAAATATTTTAACTGACTAATTTATTAATATAAAGATTAAATTAGGCCTAAAAAAAATAATAGGCTTACATTGAAGATGCTGAAGGCTATTTATTAAAATATGCCTGAATGATTGGAAAACAATAATATACTATAAGTTTTGGATTTTCAGTATCTTGATAATGTTAACATGATTTCTAATAAACTTAAGGGGGAAGTTTTATAAAATGATGTATAAAATGTTATTAAATGTCTTTGAATATTATAAATATTGGGCGCTTAGAAGCCTATTACAACAATAGTGAATTTATGTTTTGTAATAATGGTATTAAATTAACAAAATAAACAATGGCAATCACCTGCTTCGTTTGTATGTGAGGACAGAAACTCCACCAGAAAATCTTTATACGATGGCATAATACATTCTTAAGGTATATGCACCCGTTTGGTTCAACATAAAGCTGAAACCATCATATATTCATGGCTCAAATCACTTATGGAGACTTATAAAGTATTCTTGTTACCTCCCAAAGCACCTTCGGAATGTAATTGATCCAGTCATTCAAAGAAATGCCTACTTTGCATCTCCTGAAAACATTCTGCTGTGCTTGATAACTGACGAACGCATATATGGGAGAGAGCTGGGCCTATGTCGAAAATTTAAAGCCAAGACGGAACACAAAGAAGGAAAAAACATTTGTTATACCAGCTATAAACTTCAAAGCCGAAGACCATATTGATAAGATCACTTGGTATGACATCAAAGTAACAGAGCCACCAATGAACAAGCACAGAAGTGAGGAGGAATTAAAACTGTTTATAACAAGTACAGCACAAGCTAATGAAGACCTTCCACTAGTAGACTTTCCCCTTTATCCGTGTCATATGCAAGCCGTTGAAAGGATGGTGAAATTGGTTACTGAATTATCATTGGTCGTATATGGGGCTTTACAAGAGATGGATTTTTAAAAGCGAAAATAGAATGGAAGAAATTGATACCAATATAAAACTAAGGAACTTTTCAAGATAAAAGTGAAGTGACAAAGTTATTATTATTATTATTAGCACCGCGTCTTACTACCCGTTCGGGTTATACGCACTTACGCTATTGTGTAATGGTAGGGTGATTGTGAGATGAAATGGAGGACCTACAGTTTAACGTGGAATCCGAATCACGGTGGAGGCCTGGCATTCCTCACATTCACAAGTTGTGATTAATACACATCTTGTCAGAAGTGAAGGAAGGGTTTGGCATTCAGTTAAATCCGTGCCGGAACCGAGGGACAAAGTTATTATTTAACAAAAAAAGGTTGATGACATTTTTTCTTATTCTATTGAATATTTTTAATATAATATACTTATATACAGTGACAAATTTTATCCTGTAGTGAATGTATGTTGCTTTTATAACACACACACACACACACACACACACACACACACNCATTTTTTCTTATTCTATTGAATATTTTTAATATAATATACTTATATACAGTGACAAATTTTATCCTGTAGTGAATGTATGTTGCTTTTATAACACACACACACACACACACACACACACACACACACACACACACATATATATATATATATATATATATACACACAAGTAACATATTTATATCTGTTTGGGATAGTATAGGCCTAGTTGTATTCATTGAAATTACATAAAAAAAATAACAAAAAATCGATATATTAACAAATATATTGCACTTAAACAAACATCTTCTTGGAAAACTACCAATGGTTTAAGAAAAATCTGCTTTTATATTTGTCAACAATATTATTTAAAGTGTTTAAAATAAAAATTTTAGTCCAAAAACTTTTTTTGAAAATTTTGTGTTTTTTATTTAAAAGTTCAGTTTTTAAGGATCTTGGTGGCACCTTAAAACATTTTCATAGAGCTTCAAAATTTTGCAGTATTAAAACTGATCCTAAAAAGCAACTTTTGCGCCCTATTAGAAAACTTAATTCAGAAAAAAGGGTTTTAGCCCCTGTTTTCATTCCACCCTATACTATCCATGCCATACAACTTCTTGATTTTAAAATCTAGTAAACAAAATAATCTTTTTTAATCAAAAATATTAAAAAATTAGCCTACAATACTTTGGATATTTATAAATCTGTAATAGTATGCTCCAGTATCTAAAGAAGATAGTTAAACAAAATTATTATTTGACTTTCCTTTCCATGTGAAAATTTAATCGCCGATTCTCCATGTTCAAATGCCATGTTTAAATATAAATTCCATGACTTTGTGTGTTTTGTTTAACAGACTTTCCGAGCGCACAGGTCCATTTTGGCTTTTTCCAGTCCATTGTTTCTCGCCAAGTTTTATGAAAACAAGGAAGTTGATTGTAATCCTGTAAATGTCATTGAGGAACAAGATATTGATCCTGAAACTTTTACAACTATTCTTGAGTGAGTAAACAACACATAGGATGAAATAAATTGAGTCATTGGTATTCAGATATCTTAGGTGAAAATTTACCTTTCTCTAAAAAAAACACTAAATAACTACTTAACCATTTATTTGGTCAGCTATGCCAACAATCTTACAGATTAAAATTACTTGGATAGAAATCTTGAGTGTTTGTTTTAAAACTGTACTTTTCTCGCATAATTTAACTATTTTTTGATAAATTAAATTCATATTAATAATATTAGCTGATTTGTTAAAGCAAAAACAGCTAATTAAAATTTTGGTAAAACCGAGCTGTTTATTAATTCTTAAGATGACCATATTGGTATGGATCAGGCTTGTCAGGTCAGGTTTAAAATCCTGACATAATGTGTGGTATTTCATTCTACTACAAATGTGGATACATTACAAGTTAGGCATTCCTTATACCCGCCCTATTAGTGTATCTAAATATGGATATCCTGGAGGGGAGCAAGATGCAGTGCCAAAAAAAAACAACACCATAACATAGCAGTTCAAAAATATATTTGTTATATTTTCCATTGCAAAGGAAAACAGTGAGTTTGGAAAATATGCACTTATCCTTTATTATATTTTGCAAACACATAATAATTTTGCTATAAACTTTTAAATTTAATTAGAATAATATTTTCAATTTAACACAATAATACAGCATTCTGAACATCTCAAAAAACATTACTAGAAGGGGGCAGAAGCTAAAAATGAAAAATAAGCTCATAAATCTGTATTTTAAAGTAAAAATCAGCACACAAATACTCATTAAACCCCATTTTTTATTATATTCTAGTATAAATTTTCTATTAGCTTACATAACTTAATTATTATTACAGTTAATTACCAAATACTTTTCAAGATTTTCGTTTGTAAATTTATGTATGTTGTCTGACAAAATGTTTTTATAAATTGCGTGAAGCTTTTTTCAACCTCCATGGAGTCATTGAGCAAAACTTCAGACAAACAAGCTCAGCTGATTTAAGCTCAACCACAGGGAGGGACATAGTTGGTCCTTCTAGGATGTCTACAATACTTGTCATCACTTCCATCCAGAGTTTCGCTGCAATATTTTTTGAAAGAAGTTTGTCCATGATGGTTGTGCCAACTGAGTTAAGTGCACGTTCGTAGAGTTGTCTCCCCCCCAACCCCCCACCCCCAAATTTTAAAAATTTAGGTTTTTACGATTGCAATTGTTTGTTCCGAATTGTTCCACAAAAAAAAATGTGTTAGTTCCATTTTGATTAACCCACAAATGGTATGCCTACATGGGGGGGAGGGGGGGGGGCAACTTCACAATACCGCCTCTTCCACTTTGGAAAACTGACATTTTTTGGTTGCGATCNGGGGGGGGGCAACTTCACAATACCGCCTCTTCCACTTTGGAAAACTGACATTTTTTGGTTGCGATCCTTTGTTCCCCATTTTTTCTTGCACATATGGGACATGAACTTGTGACACTTAGTTTACTTGTAAGGGGTCAAGTCACGGTAGCCCTCCCACTTTTAAAAATTCATGTTTTTATGATAGCAATAGTTTGATCTTTGTTCCTGATTGTTCTGCAAAGATTTTCGTTTGTTCTGTTTTTATAAACCCACAAATGATATGTTTACATTGGGATGCCAACTTCACGGTAGCGCTTCCGGAATGAAAATTAAATTCATACAATGCATATATATTTAACATATTGCTTTTCAGGTCATGCAACAGCTCAAGATATGTTAATTAACTTTTTATCTGCACTAAAAGAATAGGGTTTGGATCTTTAAAAAAGGCTTCAAGTTTCTATGGATGAGATTAATGTAAACCTCAAATTTTTAAGAGCTCTCAAAAGCTACTTGAATGAAGATTCTCCACTTTTTCTTTACATATTGTTTATGGTGCTTACAAAACTGCACAGGTTAACAAAATTTGGGCTATTAACCAATTTTTGCCCTCACTATATTATTTATTTAAAGATTTTCCAACAAGACGTGCAGCCTACATACCAAAGAATAAAAGGATCATCTGTTTCCCCAATTAAATTTGGGTAGAGAACCCAAAGGTGTTAGAGTGAGCAATTTCAATATTGCCTTATTTTTAAGAAAAAATGGTTTTTTTTTAACAATAATCCTCCAAAATCTGTTAGCATTCTCTGGGTATGCTAGTCCTGCACCGCATACCCATGATTATATGGACTAGTTTCTAAATTCAATGTTGTTTGTGCAAACTGTGTAGATAGTAATGTTTAAATTGTAAATAAATACATTTATAATGTATCTATATATTATTAATTTTTAAACTAATATTTGTTCATAATTCAAGAATATTGTGTTTTAAGTAATTATTCCCCCAAAAGGGTCTTCTACCTACCCAGTTTATGAAGCTCAGGACCTGCTGCTTGAAAACAGCAAGCAAAGCTAGATAAGTTCTAATGACCTTGAACAATGTCTTTGAGATTGCAACACTCCCCCTTACGCCTCGCGAACAAACATTGGCTAATGAACTAGGGTGTTTACAACCCAGGGCTTGCTGAATACTTATTGCAAGCATAACACTTTACCAACTGTTGAACAAATATTCAAGAATCAAGCTCACAATGATTATTTTACTAGGCTAGTATAGCTCGAGTAAAATAAATGCAAATAATATATGGGAAATAATCGTATAAATAACAAGCTTTAAACTATGCAATGATTAAATACATATTTGATTATGTTTATGCATTCTAGGCACATGTATCATCATGTATTTGTTAAGCATATTTACCACCATTTAGAGTATACACAGGTAAAGTAGGGTAGTCCTATTTGTTACTGTCATCACAGTTTACGGATCTAAATAGTTGGGACTTAATAGATAGTTTTAGGCTCATAATTATTATTGCAACGTGAGTTGGGCGATCCACCTTATTCTTCCCACCAAGCTCTGACAGACGCTTGATCCATGTAGTACTTAATTCTACTCTTTATACATATATATATTACTTTGTGTATTGCTACCTGCGAGTCAGACACCTTAGCTCAGTCGGCGGTTTGCCTGCCCACTGAGCTAAGGGTTCCGGGTTTGATTTCCGGCATGGCCTAAAAATATTATTGGTAAAATTTGGATTTCCCCTTTCGTGGTGATGAATTAATGGTCAGGGGGCTGGGTGTTGTATTTGTTCTAGATTTAAGTTAAGTCGTGTGCTGATATAATCACTTAACCCAGAAAGTGCACACTAAATACCTCAAATAAATGAAAAATTAAAATGCTGCATGTGTGTACTTTTAATTACACTCAATCAATTTAATAGTGTATGTCACTTATACATTGAGGAGCGTGCTCATAACTCTTATCCTTGACATTTTTACTTAAATCTTAGATTATTTAGGTATTGTGATGAACAGCAGTGTGCTGTGTTTTGATATTCCATTACAATTTGAGTGGATGATAATAATCATCAGTAGTTTCACATTTTGGTGTGTTTTGATCATAGTTCTGGTGTACTTTTATGAAGTCAGAATATGTAATAGGCTGTAAAGGTGGATATTGAAATAAAGATATAAATAAGTCAAAATGAGGGGAGTTGGGAGGTGCGAAGTTTCCCAAGATAGAATGCAAGTACGAAAAAAACATAAATGTTTGAGATCCATTGTTATAAACTAGGGGTACTCATGTTTAAATATTTCCAGGGGAAGCATCTCTTGACCTTCTTGGCAAACGGTGGTTAAGAGTCTTTGACCCTCTAATCCTACCTGCAGCTTTTAGAGTACAGCATACCTATTAATTTTTTCAGAATACGCCACTGATTCAAACATTAAGCAACTTTGTGAAAGATGAACTTTTGACAGCAAAGTTGGGATTCGTGCTGTCATTATCACTTGAGTTAGAGAATTTTCTCACTTAATATTAGGTTTATGTTTACAGATCTTAATAAACTAAACTTAAAAGCACTTGATGAACAGAATTATAAAATATGATGTAATTAATTTAGCATATACTTCCATATAATTGTTTTCCATTGAGTTGAAAAACCAGTCCAACATGAAATCAATTCCTACTCTAGATAACATAACACTCATTTCTAAGATGTGAACTACTCCAGACTTCTATTGCAATAATACTTTTCTGTGTCATTGCAGTTGAATATTTTCAAAGTAAAAATGTTTAACTGTAACAGATATAACCTTAACTTTCTATCATCTTATGCTTTTGGAATAGGGATTGTTTGGTTCTGAAAGCCTTTCATATGTGCTGTATATTTTAAAGAAAATATACCGGAAATATACTGGAATTTTAAAACTAATCTAATAGACACCCTGAATTATTACATCATCTCACTCACCTAAAATAAATATATACTTCAAAAGCCAACGTTTTAAGACAGAGAAAGGCATTTAAGGCATAATACCTCTCTAGAGTAGATATATTTTAATGTGATTGTTTCTTACTTAATTATCACCATTTTGTTATGTATTTTTATAGGTATATATATTGCAACATAGCAACATTTAAGTCTGTTGATGAAGCTTGCACCATCATGAAAGCTGCAAAACATTTTGATCTTGAACAACTATCAAATAAATGCAAATTATATATGTTGAAAAATGTCACTATATCCAATGTGTTGAAGGTCATGCAGTTTGCAGAACTTATTGAGGATGAAAAGTTAATTTCTATATGCCTACAGGTAAGAAAATTATATGCTTTCAATAATATATTTTCTATCATTTGCATTCTACACATTAAATTATCTTTGAATAAAGTAAAGAAACAAACATTTATTATTATTATTATTATTATTATTATTATTATTATTATTATTGATAAAATTCTATGTTGAAATTAGAAATGTCACAATTTCTGTTTTTCTTGTTTCTGATTGAATTTTTAACTCAATTTTTCTATTCCTGATTTTATTTCTTAACTTTGATGATTTCATGATCTTTCCTTGCATTAAAAAATAAACAAGACCAGGAGGGTGGAGGCCATGAGGATGAAGTTGTTGAGGATTGTGTTAGCTGTCAGCAGGAGAAATGGGATTAAGAATGAGGATGTTTGAGCTAGAGTTGGGGTACAGAACGTATTAGAGAAGGTAGAGGAATCAATGATGAGACGGTAGAGGAATCAATGATGAGATGGTATGTTTATGTAATGCAAATGGAAAAGGAAAGGATCCAAAGGAGAATGGTGGGGAAAAATTATCCGGGGAAAAGACTACAAGGTAGTCCAAAAATGAGCTGGCAGGAGTATAACAGCAAATGTGTGAGTGAGAGGAGAAGAACAGACACAAATAAAGGAGGAAGAATGGTGGAAGGACAGAGAAAGATGGAGGTGTTTCCCTTATTGTTTACAAATTCAATTTAGATTAACTATCGGTTTTGGAATTTTCTAGTGGATAATCAATCATACCTCTCGTCAAATTCAAAGAGTAAGTCGGTTTCTTCATTTGAGCTAAAGTTATTAACCAATTTAAATAAAATTTGGTACTACTCTTCTAAACCAATCTGGCCAAAATTTAATACTACTATAAATATCACTAATTGAAAGGTTTTAAATAAAAACAAGAAACTTCCACTTTTCACATAAAGGCCAGTCAACACCTTCAGATATTAGCAAATTTGATTGAAGATTTGTACACATTTAAGGGTGCGAGTAGGAATATTTTCCACCACTAAATTATTTTTTTTAATATTAATTGTCAGTCAGTCAATTTAAAGAAGAAATGTGTTTCTAACAGTTCTTCTTTAAATTCAAAATGGAGTAATCCAGTGTTGGTGTTATTTGTACACTCTCCCTTCTTGGTGTTTGATAAAGGCAACAGTGCCGAAATATTATTCTATTTGTGTTAAAATGTGTGTGTGACTATTTCTACTATAGAAAACAGAAGAAAGGAAGAAGATGTCACCTTTGTGCATTGGGTTCTTCCCACATTTTTCCTCTTTCTCTAGGTGGGCTTTCTTAATCAAATTTACTCTTAGCAGTTTATTTTTCCTTTTTCTTTAGTTCTATCAATTTACTTTACTATAAAATGATGTAAATGGTATTCTACAATGGTCTTTTGAAAATGGAATGTCTATTAATGAATCTAATATCAAATCTATATCTTTTACTAGGAAAACTAATCCTTTCTTTTTTACTTATAAATTGGGCAGTGAAAACATAGTTCGCACCCTTTATACTAATGATCTTGGTGTTCTCCTGGATAACAAACTTTATTTCCACTATCATGTTGACCATGTAATTTCCCAATCATTGAAATTACTTGGACTTGTTAAATTTATTACTTCATTATTTAAGAAAGTTGACTGTTTTTTATGTCTGTTCTACACCCTGACCCTGGTTAGATCTAAGTTAGAATATGCTAGTGTTGCTTGGAATTCCATTACCTTAACTGACTCTCTTAGGTTAGAAAACGTTCAAAGAAAATTTGTCGCTGCGTGCTATGATAAATTCTTTAGTAACCAGATTTATTATGTCTATGACAGAATTTGAAACCTCTTAGGGCTCCAAACTCTTTTCTCGCGTGGACTTTATTGTGATGCTATTTTTGTTTTTAATATTTTCAATAGCAAAATTTCTTGCAAATTTGCCCATGATCATGTAGGGGTTCATATCCCTTGTTGGGCTTCTCGTAATACAAAATTATTTTTTCTCTAGATTTGTCGAATTTGACTTCTATCATAAAAGAAAAGCTAAACTGAGAGAGTTATTTAAGGAAATCCCATATCAATAATTTATCATGTAGAGGTCCTGCATATAATATTTAAATTTTCAATATTCTGATCTATTTCTTGCATATTGTTACTGCTTTTAACCACTCTTTAGTTATTTGTTATTATTGCCAGTTTTTATTCTTATCATTATTAATTACAATTTTTTCATAACTATTCAACAGTATATAAAATTATTTAGCTATTATTGTTTATCTTATTTTCTCATGTAATTATATATATTTGTAAGGTACTTGTGTACTTTTCAGTGCTGGCCTGTTATAGGTCTTACGGCTATTGGCCAGCACTATAATAAAGGAAATTGAAATTATTATTATTATTGGGTTTTAACCAAAAGATTTTCAACAGAATGACTAGGCCTAACCCTTTTTAAAAATTAGACGATTAATTTGTATTTAAATTATGAGTGTTTTTTTTGGGGGGGGGGGGATTATAAAGTCCAGGTGGGTGTTTTGGGGCTGGGTAAAATTATAACCCTGGACTCTCTCTGACTAGCAAAAGTTGGTGGACCCAAAATTGTTGTGTGTGCTTGCATGTGTGGCTCCTTTTAGAAGGTATTACCCCTGGTGGGTTATAGGTGCCCTGTTCCCCATCACATGGTGTTTTGCCGGACACTAGAGTCCCTGACTCAGGTTAGCTGGCTGGTGAAATAGACGGTCGGCATTCCAGCTTAATACCCATCTGGGCTATAGACAGTTATATTAATCACTCTAATGTTTGGGGAATGAGGAAGGTAAAATTTAGAAGAAATGTATCCACATTTGGGTTGAAGGGGTTCTCCATCTTTGGCTATCCAGACATTTGTGAGAGAAATTCCTTAGACTATGCGGCCACCTTAGCGGGTCTAGTTACTAACACTGGATGTACTACTATCTCTAGTTGGTCTTGTGAATGTTATGTTATGTTTGTTTAGTTATTTTATTGCTAACTTATAAATAATACTGTATGCCAGATTCCTGCAAACTATAAAGTCAAAGAAACAAAATTAATTTTGAAATATCATAGTAAGTTCAAAATACTAAAAAAAATCTTATTTTTTTTGTTGTTATTTACATGTCTGACTAAAATGGGTGTGATTGGCATACATATTTGAACAAGCATTTACATTTAAATCAGATGAGTTTCAATAGAAGACCAGTTATTCAAGATGTTTTATTTGTAATAATTCACAAATATTACTGTACAGGTAGTGTCCTCGGGCTGGCAGGAGCTGATAAATAACCCTGATCTACTCGACATCACGCCATCTGTCCTAGATTTAATTCTAGACGAAAATGATTTGCACATCACCTCAGAGCTAGAACTCCTTCAGTTTATTGTGAATTGGTCAAATGAAGAGTGCAAACGCAAGGAATTGGCCGCAACTGCCAAGAACAAGCGTAAATTGTTGGAGTCCAAATTGTGCAAAATAAGATTCCGTGCACTCAGTCCAGACAGTTTTGTTTCTTTTGTTGAATTAAAAGAGTTGCTATCGTGTGAGGAGTACAGGAATATTCTCATGAATATTGTGAAACCCACTCTGGGAACTTTCCCCTCTCCATTCTGTAATATGGAAAGACGTCGGGGTCAGATCACTGTTTGCTGTTTTCGATGCCGTCAATCCTATACTCCTGATACTGCCAAAACAACCAATGAAAGTCTGAATCCCTCAAATTCCGCTTCTAATAAAAATGTGTTCCCAAGTTCAGGTAACAAAGGGGATGCCCCGCCATCCACTGCTTTTAGGTTTGGTAGCGTTGCCAGTACCCAGTTTGGTTATTCAGATCATACAAAGAGAAAGAACACAAAAATTAGTGGTGGCTCGTTTGGGGGGAGTTCAGGATACACACCACAACAAGAGCGTGGCGGCTTTTTCTCACAGTCGGTGCAAGCCAATGGGTTTGCTGCTTCTGTACAGAACCAAACTAAACTCAAACAAGGTAACTTGGCAGTCTCCATTTTTGGTAATCAAGGTGATCAGGAATTGAGCAAGGAGGAAAGTATTTCTGTTTTTCCTACACTAACACAAGCATTGGTTGAACTTTCAACAAACTCTCCAGTCAATGAAACATCAGATTCAAAAGTTACACACATTCCTTCTGCGTCCAAATGCACTTATTGTGGCTTTTGGAACAAAAATGAATGATTACACTCAAAATTTGCACTTTTTGATCTCGCAATTCTTAGCATAGTGATTTTTCTTTTGGATGATTGAAAACATTTTCATAAATATTTTTAAAAAAATCAACTTTTCATGCAAAACAATATTGTAGGCAAGAGCCGACATTCTTTATATTGACTATACATGCTAGAAACAATGTTTGAAGCTTACAAACAGTTTGTTAAAAAAAATGTATCTTTATGAGAATAAATTTTCTTTCTTGTATATTTGAGATATTTCTTTATTTTCTATATTATATAATTAAATAAATAGGACATAGTTGTAGAAAAATGAAGCACACACAAGTAAAAATACTGACTCCTGTTTACACAAAATTCAATATTTCGATACCTTCATGGCATTTTATTTATTTCGACGAAGGTATAGAAATATTGAAGTGTTTGTAAATATGTGTCATTGTTTTTACTTTTGTTTATACATTATTTCGCCCAATCCACTTTATTTCATACATTTTATTTGCTGTAGTAAATAGGAATTGTAATAAATTATAACCTTTTTTTATATAATATGAAGTTATATTAATTTAAGTGGTAAATTAATGTTCTGGAGTCTGAAGTTTGTATTATAATTATTTTGGGCTAAACCACTGACTGACTTTACTATAAGAATAACTTTCATTTTAAATATATTTAATAAGATTTTTTTAATCCTCTAATAATTAATATCCTTAAAGGATTCTAAGAATCCATCACTAAAACAATGCTTGACTCCATAAGTATAAACTTGCTTTGTTCAACCAAATCCTTTCGACAGAAAAAGTAGACATGAGATGAGAATAAATACTAAGAATGCTTGCATATACTCCATTTAGAATAAACGCCCCTTCAACATGTTAACAAATTTATTATTTTTACCAAAAACATTTTTTAAGGAAATAATAGACTTATGCTGATTTTTTGGGCTTAGAAGAGAATCTTTAAGACTCCATGTAGTCATATAATGTATAGCAAAAGGATTGTGTTATCTTTGGTTGATGCTGCATCAACAGCAAGAAACAGGTGCAATGTTTTAAGGAGCCAAAAGTTTTGTCTTTAACTCCATTGAGCCACAGTGGTTTGGATCCCACGTTAAACTGTAGGTCCTCCATTTCATCTCACAATCACCCTACCATTACACATTAGCATAAATGCGTATAACCCGAACGGGTAGTAAGACGTGGTGCTTGTAATAATACTAATAATAAACTCCGTTGAGTAAGCATTTAGGGTGGCTTTTGTGTATGTACTTTTTTAAGATATTATATTGTTCATAAGTTTGTGATGTGAAACATATAATATTTGAAAAGATGTGAAAAAACAACAAGCTTTGGTGAAAACAAGCAAGTATTACCTTGCCCTTTATTCTTGGTTGTAGATTTGTATATGACACTACTTTTATAAAAAGCAAAATCATTTTCTCGGCGTAATCTACAAATGGGTTATCAATTCTACAAATGGCTGAAATTGATTTTATTCGGGGAAAAAATGCATCTTTCAGTTAAAATCTTGCTGTGCCATCCTTGCTTTTATGAATACCTCCTTTTCAAATTAATTTATTCTGTTTTCAGAAATGAAGATCTGTACATTTCAAGGTTGAAATGGAATTTTAATTCAAGCACAGATGCACACAAGTTTTCTAATTTATTAAAATATGCATCTACATCTTTAAAGTCATAAATCTCTTTTAATAGATCGGAAAGTCCAAAATACCATAGAGAAGTGATAGATGTCTAAACAAAAAATAACTTCATATTTATTTTTATCCAAAACTAAATTTAGGGGGAAATAGATACTGTTTTTGTGGGTTCCAAATTTACGTTCTGTCATTTAGTACAAAAGACAATGCTAGAATATGTATTTTTTTATAGCAAGATAAATTTTTTCTTATTAAGTTGAAAAACTAAACCTTGACGAATTGAACTAACCAACAAAATAATATTTTATTTTAACCTTTGATATATATAAAATGCTCATCTGAAATACCAGTTTTTGAAATTAGTTTTATATTAGTATTAGAAATTCAACTTTTATGCGATTATACACCCTTGGAGCATTTGACACAGCTTTCAGATACTCTCTTTACTCACATCTAAGACGAGTCACCCCTCTTCTCCCTTTAACCAAAGGTTTTATAGTAGCAAGGGCTGTCATGTTCACTTCCAAATAAAAACGTTAAGCCTGTAGCGTCTTATGAAGAGCTACAACGTTGTATTTCAAAAAACTGGACACTAAATCATTACTAGTCATATCCCACCACAACCAAAATAGTATAAAGTCCTAAACTCACCAAGGCCCATTCCACTGTGTACGTCCCAAGTTGGCTATTTTCCCTGCTATGCAACCGGCTATCGCGAACGTGTTATTAAAACTGACAGCGCGAGGCCAGGAGGCTTATCAACGTCGCGTGTTCGCTAAGGATGCCGGGAAGAGTGGATGAGTATGATGTTCCGGCGCTAGATGGTTGCCGATGCCAACGAACGGTTCTGGAGGGATCCAGGGTTCTCTCGTCACATTTTCCCCGGCCACTACTACCCCTTCCTCTTTTCTCTCTTTGTATGTTATTGTGTGTGTAACCCCTACTACCCCCCCTCTCTGAGCAATTGATATTGTACAGCCCCACTCTCACTATATTTAGTTACGGCCACAATACACTAAAAAGGGGAGGAGCGACAACTAAGGGAATTATAATATGAAAAAGTAAAACCATTGGAGGTAATGAAATAAGCCAAATTGTTGCTATTATTTAAAGAAAACTTTCTTTGTGATATACAAACTTCTAACTCTCCACAGTGAATTAAGATCAAACAAAATTAGTATCAAAAGTTTAAATTTTAAATATTACAAAGATTGCAAAGAGCTTTAAAGAGTCTCTTTGAAATGATTTACAACACGTCTGATTCACACCTGTGAATACAGACAAAACAAAGCTAAACATGGAACATGGAATTAGAAACATGGACATTGTATGCAAGAGATAAAGGAAAAGCCTATGGGAACCAAGTTTTTGAGGAGCAAGTTAGCTTTTGCAAGGAAAAACATGATGGGTTGGGAAAGTATGGGGGGTACAATGAGTACATGAAGCAAGGCCTGAGATGGTATGGTCATGTAATGAGAATGCAAAATGAAATAATATCAAAAATAATGTTACAGATAAAGTATGTAGAATAAAGACCACAAAAGAGATGGGTGCAGCAGATAGCAGCAAATGTGAAAGTGAGAGAAGAAGAAGAGAAACAACTAAAGCAGGAAGATTGATGGAAGGAAAGAGAAGGCATTTTACTGTACTGAGCCGGCCACAGGTTGGAAATATTTGATGATGATGCTTTTATATAAAAACTCGGAAAGACCTATTCAAAAATACTCTCTCTCTACAAGTTGTAGGGTTAAAAAATTATGTATTTTATGAAATATATAAGGTAAAACAAAGAATATTAACAAAACTATAATATGATTTTGGTAGGAACAAAAGTATGTTAGTTACTAAAACATTTTAATACATTCTAAATATGGATCAAATCAAAATACTAGCAAATTGTTAGAAATTTTAATGATTTACAAATAGACCTACATTAAACAATTTGGCCTGAACTGTAAATTAAAATTTATTTCTATCGTGCTTTCAATTATAATCAACACCAACCACCCCCCCGCAAAATACTGGTTAAAATCCAGCCAAATTAAACAGTCTAGACTCATTTTTATCGATTTGATTTTTAAACAATAATATGAGTGTCTTTTAGTTATTTTTAAAAGTGTTGATAGAATGAGTTAAGTTTCTAAAAAAACATGTGAATTAAACAGATTAGGCCTAGTTACCTTTTGATCAACTTTAATCATCATTGAAGGATTATAATTTATTATAATAAGAAATCAAAAATAAAAATACAGATTTTTTTTTAAAAAAAGACTAAAACAACATGCCTAACAATTAAACATATATTAGAAATCGTGAACTCAATAATGCCTAAGTATAGTTTATTATTATTTTCTTTTATATCTATTATCTATCTTCGCAAAGAAAACATGAAATATATTCGATTCTCACAATATGTTCATTCCCATTTTATTAGGCAGGACTATGTTTGAATATTTTTACAATTACTTCAATAACATATTTAAAAAAATAATAAACTTGATAGCGCTTACTAAGTAATCAGATTACCTGAATTGATTCTAAACAAACAATTGATATACAATACGTAGGCCGGTAGGCATAAATAAACAGTTGTATCAGTGTCAGTATTTATTTTTCATGAAACCCAACAAAATATCTAACTTAAGGATTGTATGAAATAAATTGGGGTTCTTTGCATAGTAGCAGATAATTTAAACCAGTTAGGTAGTAAGAATTAACAGTCATGTTTATTTAATTATCTCACTGGCGAGTAAACATATACATCATGGCGGCTGACTTTGTATCGTGTGTAATGTGTTATTTCTCTTTAAAAAAGCTGTAATTTGTTTTATTTATTTCGAGTTTATATGTAGTTCTACTTTTGATCTTCAGTTTTTGAAGAGTTTTAATGTGTTTATTAAAATATTTACAAGATTGTTCATGGGGTGATAGTTTCAGAAGTGAGCATGAGCTGTAACAGTAGAGTCCAAATTTTCCATATGGGTGGGAGGGTATGGTATTAAACACATCAGATACACCTAACAATTTTTTTTTAATATTCATGCTTATCTCTTTTGTCTGACATAATGATTACGGATTAAGTTGTGCTTTTCAAGTAAGCCTAAGTAATTTTTTGATTCAAAATATTATGCTTTGTTTATGAGGTGAAAGATTTGAGTGGCCCATCTCTAATATATTCATATATCAAGTCATTCTATTTGGAGCGTTCACTATTGATAAATATTATTAATACCAATAGAATAACATAACAAATAATATAGTAAAATGTTATCACTGTTGACAGCAAAGCAATAGGTTTGAATTTTCTAAGCTATTCTTCCTACAAAAATCAGGGTATATTTGTTTTTTGTTTCATAGTTGTGGCAACAAGAGATGATATAATCCATGACATAATAGCTTAAAGTATTATATTCACAATTGTGTCTTCTTATAACTGGTCACCAGAGATTATAAATAAATGTGTTTTTTTTTATAACTTGAGAAAGAGTCATACAAAATTAGATATTTTTATTTTGTGAACACAGCTTGTTTGTAAGATGTCATCAACTACCCTCATATTGTCAACTTAATTTAGGAAGCGAACGCATACTTTTAGAAGCTTTCATTTAGAAAGCATTTTTAACTGAAAACACAAGAGGCAGTTTTCACAAATAAACAACCAACCGGTTATTTAAATAAGTCTGTGTTTCAATAATATAAACACAATTAAAAGAAAAAAATAACCATGAAGTGTTTTAAGTATATATTGGTCTGAAGAGGGGACTGATGTACTTCGAAAATTCCTATATAAATATATATACACATTAGGCCTATAATTTTCTGGTATGTGTGTAGGCCTTGTCCCCATTTCAATGTGTAATTTTATTTCAATTTATGCTCACAGTTAATGGCAAGAAGTCAACGGCCTTTATCACAATATTTCCACTGTCGATGCCAAATTTTAAAAAAAAAACACTAAATGCACAGTAGTTTTAAGTATGTGTTCAAAATGAACGCCACCAGCCGCTTGGCGTAATTTCACTAAATAAACATTAACTAGTCGGCAAGTAGAACTAAACATAGCCACTAGTGGCACATATTTCAAACAAAGACTTTGAAATACTATGCATTTGGGGACAGTTTTATTTCGTACACCCTGAATAATCACTTCTTCAAATGTGTGTGTTCAATATCACAAATATTTATCTAATCTACTGTCCATCTCTACTTTAAACTAATTATCACTAATCTTTTTTCATGCGTGTGCTATTAACTCACCTAAAGGAAATTAATGAGGAGGTTGAATTGGAAATAAGTGCATTTTTATTTGCTTGAATAAGAAACCACATATTGGAGAGAAAAACACACCTCCATGACAACTGACAAGGATTTGAACCTTGTTTCTTTTGGGACAGTTTCAAGCTGTAAAATATTTGAGCAAAATAATGATAGTTAAAAACACTGATTTATTTAAAAAAATACAGTAGGTACACAATAGTGTTTTGGAACAATATAATTCATATAAATTTTTTTATTGCTGCAAAGTCTTGATTTTGGGTCCATAATTTCCTCTTCCACTGAAAACAAAGTTATGAAGCAGATTAAATCAGTGTTGATTTTTTCAAAATTTACATAAATATCTAATCACGTCGGTCTCTTATGATGCAGACAAATAAAAACTTTGTACTTAATCCATCCCTACTAAATTTCTCCACACTTTTCTATCCTTGCATACTTCCTTCACTTCAACAACATCCATACACAGATTCATAAGTGCTCTTTTATTCTTAAAAAAAACTTCATGTTTCTCTTTTTCATACATTCGTCTACAACATTTAGCCACATCTTACATGGCCTACCCCTTCCTTTCGATCCACACTCTCTACCTTCATATATTTGCTTCGTCATTTAATCCACTCTCATCCTCTCAACACACCCAAACCAAATGTAGCGTTTAATGCTATTAAGATACAAGAAGAAACTAAGTCCACAACTAAACAAGAACGATATAAATCAAGAGTTGGCTCACCGTCGCCCAATTGTACTGTGTTGTGGTATCGCGTCTCCAAGCGGACCTCCCGCACCTCCGCGCNTGGGAAAAGGTGTGACGTATGCGCCTAAGACGCCAATGTTCTGTGGAAAACTTTTGATCTGGATGCTTCTCCATCATTCCCCTACCCTCTAGTCGTTCTTTCTCTCTCCGTCTTGTGATGTGTTTTTCCTTTGTTTTGGCTTCCCCCTCTTCCCCTCTCTGAGCAAATATACTAGCGTATATATTGGCCTAGGATGTTTAGAGCGTCACTCTTGTCTGGGCTTCCTCCAGGAACACTTATAGGTGTTCGGAATGAGAAAAAGGTAAAAAATTCCCTTTTGGAAAATGTACTTCAAAATTCAATTTCGGCTTAAACTTTTATTTTAAATTTACAATCAATGAAATGGAACTTAGAATTGTTATTGTTGTTTGGTAGCCGCGAAGGCCCCCTCTGGGTCGTGTCCAGTAATATTTAGCAATGAAATGAAAACTTTTTTTTAACAGCAAAATTTATAGTCTGATTGACTTGAGAATATTTAAATTATGGTTAACTTATTCAAAAATGTTTATATATATTTATCCTCTTTTTTGGGTGACATATTTAAATACCAGACATTAATACTTTAATGCTTTACCTTTGTTGTTATACGATCAGAGAAATCGATGTTTTGAGATGGATAAAATATTTAAATTATTGTTAAATGTTTTTATATATTTATCCCTTTTTTTGGTGCCATATTTAAATACTAGATATTAATACTTTATTGCTTTACCTTTGTTGTTATACAATTAGAGAAATCAATGTTTTGAGATGGATAGAATATTTAAATTATTGTTAACTTATTCTAAAATGTTTATATATATTTATCTCCTTTTTTGGTGCCATATTTAAATACCAGATATTAATACTTTAATGCTTTACTTTTGTTGCTATACGATTAGAGAAATCGATGTTTTGAGATGGATAGCGAATATTTGAATTGTTGTTAACTCATTCTAAAATATTTATGTATATTTATATTCCCCTTTGGGGCCATATTTTAATACCATCATTATATATCAATAAAATAACCAAAGATATTGACGCCTTTCTTTATGCTGTTACATAAATCTCCCTTGCTGGGGAAGTCTTCTAATTAACCCTTTTTAATATATGAGAATTTTTGTTGAGTGGCTTCAGGGAAACAGAACACAAATGGACCCACAAACGGCCCATTTGTTTTGTGATAGTCCTATCGGCTCCTCTGCAAATTTTGTCCTTTTTTATTTTTGTTGATTCTGTAATTACTTTGTTGTACACCAACCTTAATTTCTTGGGTAAACTAAGGAGGTGGCAACACAAACACCCTATTTCTCTTTTATGTTTCTCCTGACAAACCTATTCTTCGATCTTGTGTGTTGGGTTCTTCATCCCCCCCCTCCCCCCTTCCACACTATTTTCCTTGACCCAATTACACATTTCACAAACAACCACCACTCAAGTAGAAAGATTAAACCATGAGTTGTCAATCTCCAGACATATAATAATACAAAGATAAATATCCTTATAAAACAAGCTTGAGATATCGAGCCCAAAGAGCTGTCAAGCTTGAACCCAAGTAACAACTAAAAGTTTGGTTAGAACTCAAGATTTCAAGTACTTGCAGATTCCTATTTTATTCTAATAGAATGTACATAGTGATGGATAGATTGCTTCAAGATATACCTTGCTTATAAAGCAGTCCACAATTAGTTATTTGTGAATTTTGGTGGTCGTTTCTCGATAAAAGCGCTCATTCCTTCCTTTCGGTCCTCCTGTGAAAGAAATCAAAACATAGTTCACTTAATCTATACGATGTGTTTAAAAATAATAATCTCTCATTTTTAGGTAATTTTTATTTTAAATCACTAACTTTTTATAAAAACCTATTTGTTGTCAAATGATTTGGCTGTTCTTTATTGGTCTATATATAAAAAAGACAACATGTTTAATGCACTTAATATCATAAATGGGAGTGTAATTTAAGAGATTTTTCTATCAAACACATACTTAATCATATCCAAACCAAATTAGTCTGTAACTTTTATTCACAACACTTTGTGAAGTCCATTCTGTTATAAAAAAAACTAAAGATATTTAGACCTGTCAGAATTAATTTGATTTGAAATTCAAGGGTTTAATAATAATAATAATAATATATATGTATAAAGAACTCTAAAGGGTGAACTCCACTTCAGAGCGGCACTGTTCTGTGCACCTCAAAACACAGTTTATTCTTTACATGTATCTAAGTAGTGAAACGCCATGTCAAAACAAAAGATAAACTAATTTCTTAGGTGATGATAACTTTTAAATAATTATATCACAAGAAAACTGTTATTATAATATACCAGAACATGACACCTTCTTAAAATACATAGGTATAATTGTGAATGAACAAAGTTAGTTTCGACCACTATGGCGATAAAAATCTGCGGCTGTCAAATGATATTTCAGTTTCCTATGTTTGAGATTTCACTGATGCAGCAGTGTTTCTTGTGGTGAACGTTAAGTTATACACTGGACTGTGTTAATCACGGAGGATAGCACCGGGTTGGGGTTGGAAGCTCATTGTGTTTTAGATGTGCTCGCCCTCATGCCTTGACTCGAACGAGATAAGAAGCTTCCCCTCTGACTCATCCGGCAACCCCCGGCCAATGTCTGGGGGGTTTAGGGTCTCCGTGTGGAAGTGAATGGGAGGGGAGCCCCCCTCTTTCCCCCTACTCGCCACACTAAGTGGTTGGTAACTAGTACCTTTGGTAAAGCTGGTCAGGCCACCTCCACGAGGTCCCCGCTGGGCAACTTAGGCTGAAAGCTTTCTTCGGGGTGATTCCTAAGGCTAGACGCTTGATCTCCAAGGGGCCAACACACCCCTACACGATTGTCCAGCACTCATAGAAGGAGGAGCCAACTCCTGCTAATTAAAGCTGGTCAAGGAGTTGCGGGGGGGGATTCCCAGTTGTATGATGACAGGGTTCGAAGGCGGGCACAGGACCATTGGTTCCTAAATTGCCTGATGCACATTTAAAAGTGTGTGGCTACGCTCAAAGGATACAGCCATGATGTGTTAGAGGAGCCTTGTAAGAGGTGTTTGTTCCCCAGACAAGTGGACACTGAATCCTGACACGCCAGGTGAGTTCCCACCAAAATCTTAATTTTACCTACAAATTGTAAGCAAGTTAACTAATACACATTGATATGATTTTTTTTTCCCTCAATTCAGATTTTGTCTATATTATGTGGTAAATGAATGTTCTGAGTTAGGGCTTGTTCAATAATTATAATGGTCTTCACCAATATAATGGCATTAAAAAGAAATTAAAATTAAGTTTCAAATCTTTAATTTTTTTCAAATTCCTGAATAATGAACATTATTATGAATTAAAAGATTTTAAGGGCCCATCCCTAATCAAAACTATTACATTATAAAATCTTTAAACCAAAGGTAGATTACTTAAATACATACCGTTGCAAAAGTTCCGTAGAATATGCTTTTCTCAAAATGAAGGCCTTCTTTAAGTGTAGTTTCATAAGCTGGAAATAGAAATAGCTTCAATCAAAAGCAAGACCAACCAATATTTACAGTCAAACCGAACCCTCTTTTAATGAATGAATGACAATAGTTAGAATTGAAAGCACAAAAATGTACGGTAAAATAAATGTACCAGATTAATAAATATTTACTAAAACCAAGAACAATTAACGATTGAAATCATAAACACAAAGTTGTCATCAATATTATAAAAGTAAATAGTCAAAACTTGATTAAAATGTTTAAAGAAAACATGTAGAATTTAAGAAAATGGAAACCTTTAAAAAGTTATGAAAATTTGATAAATAAATAATGTCGGCTATTTTGTCCACTATGTCTTCATATACATTTCATTGATGAGAGATTTTTCTGCAATTCATGCCTTGAAAAATGGAATGGTGTTACTCGTCCGAGTTATAAAACACATCTTCAATTTTTTTTATAACTCGGATGAGTCTCAACAGTCCATTTTTCAATTGTGATTTGTTCTTGGTTTTAATATATATTTATTAGTCTGAAATTAAACAGAATTTGTGAAATTTGCTTGATAAAAAATAAATAGAAAACTTCTTATTTTAATTTACTGAACTGGGGATGATCCCATTTTCAATTTAGCAAAATAAACTTTAAAAAATTGTAGTCAACTTGAAACTTTAATTTTAGTTAATAGGCATGCATTTGAAAGAGCTATAGACACATTGCCCATAGTTATTTATGCAAAGCTTTTCCAGTAAATGAGTAATGTTTATATGATAATAACCTATTTACATAACATATGGTAAGACAGTGTAGGAACACCGCACGAGAGGCCAAGAAAGAGAGGAGAGGAGCAGATAACAATGTGTGCAAGTGAGAGGAGAATAATGGTGGAAGGATAGCCACAGCCACAGGCTGGAAACAGTTGATTTTGATGATGATAAACTGTACAATAATGTAAAGTAAGTGACAGTGAAGGAAGCCAACCCTGAAAGGATAGTTAGGTTAGGCCTAGATAGGAACAAACACATTTCTCTCTTCATTTCTTCAAACACTTTTACACCTCCCATTTCTTCACACTTCCACAATTATACATAGTTTAAAATTCTCTTAAATATTCCTTTTTCATATAGACACATATAAAACACAAAGAAAGATATTATATGGAACTACATGCTTGAAGAATTTGAAATGTGGATTATTTATGATAAGTGGTTTGTGTGGTTACCAACACTAGGTTATTTTTGAGCAATTGAAGCTCAAGGCCGTATGGAAAATTGGGTTACTGCACAACTTAATAAGCTATGTAATCTTTTATGAAATACATTATTAAGAACTCAGTCAAAGACCACACCTTTTATTGCATTAGTAAAAATTTTGAAGAGTGAGAATATAAAATAAACTGCTGGCATATAACATTTAATTAATATTAATGTGTTTGAAGATATGAACCAGATTATATTTAGAGTGGCTAAAATTAATAAAAGATTAGACTATTTTAATTCTGTATAGTCAAATTTAATTATCTTTCAAGACCCACCTCGGTGGCGTAGTTAGCTCACACGCTAGTTTCGTGTTGAGCTAGACTGCCGAGGACGGTGAGATCGAGGTTAAAATCTCGCAATATTATTATTATTATTATCTTTTAAAGTGATTGGCCCTTTTAATTTGGCATGGAAATGCAGAGCCATGGGAACAAACAGTTATCTTCAAGAATCTTTATTGTTTTGCAATTTTCTTTTCTGAAACGATCTGTACAAGAATATAAGCATGTTGATTAAGTTATACTTTTTATATACACACCTCCTCTATAATTTTAACAGTGATCAAATATCAATAATTTTGACATTTTTCAATAGAAAACTGCCGGCTGCATAACAAAAAATAATAAAATGTAACACCTAATAAACATTGATACATTATCTTAGAAGAGGTGTTGAAAATATTACAATAAAAATTTCACTCGTTCTCGAGAAAACTGATATTTCCAAATGTATGATTTTTTCCACGAGACCTGTCCGGTAGCTAGCACCATTTACTGTTTCCATTATCCATCTGTTCTTGTTGGCGTGGAAGGATACTTTGGCCGGTTGTGAAGCCACGCCATGCCTTTCACCCTTCCACCCACTATCCCGCAAAAGAGGTTTTAGACTTGCACTCGACAGGGACAAGGGCCTTAAGGTTTTTTAATAATAAAACATGCACAATTGCAAAAGTTGGAGTTATCATGCAAGAGAAAGTGTGAATCAACTATGATATGGGCATATAGCACAACCAGGTAGTAGGACGCAGTGCTAAAAAAACAACTCTAGGGAGTACCTGTGTTGACAGCATCCTTACACAACGATACAATTAGTTGAGAGTGAGAGGCAATTTTCTCGCCAAGCTGGATGGCTTCATTGACAACTTGATCAGCAGGAAACACTTTGCTGACCAACCCTGGAAAATGAAGAGAATTTTTCATAACAAACAACAAATTTCACTAAATAACTAAAAAAAGGATTATAATATTTGTGTATTTGAAACATATTTAGCAAAAAAAAAATGTGTAAACTAAATAAATTACTTAAGGAGTTAGCACAATAATTATTACAATGATTACGTTTGACTGCAATAGTTGTGGATTTGAAACATTTCATCGCAATCAAAAAATAGTATCTATAAATGAAAAAGAAATTGAGAGCTGAGTAAGATGATTAAAGTGATTATTACAATGAATATGTATGTACAAGACAAGAAAAACCAAAGCAATTTTTGGGGAACATCAAACCCATGCTGTGTTGTGTTTTAAGTGTGAACCTTTGGAGCTACAGTTTTATATAAAGTGTGTAGACAATATATTATTTACTATCTATGATTTTTTTGCTGCCCAGTATATGGTTTTCATCCTCCTCCAATCGTTTTCCAAAAAATCTAGTATTTCTTCATCTTCAAGTCATTAATCGTGTCAATTTTTCTTTTATTTGTTGCCAATGTTATGGTTTAGTATTTTCCTCTTTAATTATTACTGTTATTATGAAATTATTAAATTTACATAGGTTATTTGGAACAAGGCAATAACTAATTAAGGTGACCTGGTGGTCTAGGAGTAAGGTGTCAGACTTCTGTGCTGGGGTCCGGGGTTCAATCCTCGGTCCAGGCACAGATTTATCTGATTGCCAAACCCTTCCTTCACCTCTGACAAGATGTGTATTAATATCTCACAATCACCCTACCATTGCACATTAGCGTAAGTGCGTATAACCCGAATGGGTAGTAAGACGCGGTGCTAATAATAATAATAACTAACTAACAAGGAACTAAATCTTGGTTTAAATTATGAGGGATAGCCAGCACACTTAACTGGCTGATACTGTAGCATAAGTTGTTTAGATAAAACAATAAAAAAAAAACACAAGTCATATAAACATCTTCAGAGACTTTAAAATGCTGGCTATCCCTCCTAATTTAAACCTTAATCATTATATAATATGCCCAAATAATATTTTGAAATGATTTTGTTGGAATATGTAAATTGATTAAAGCTCCGTCTTCTTCAAGAAAATGCCCACCCAGGTTGGGCTTTTCTTTATAAAAGAAACTGTTCCAACCCTTATAGACCTTGCCCTTCCATCCTCATGTTTCAATGTTCATGTAAAACAGTGATAAACAGTGATCCTCAAATTGGAGGTTCGGGGGTGAAGGGGTGCGTTATGATGCCTCATTGCTACACGAAAGAAACATACTCAACTAAAACCCAGATTTTAGAATTTCACATATTTTCTAAATATCTCTTTAATTATATATAGTTTAAAATCTACAGTCATTTGTTTATAGCAAGCAATTATATCCAGCTGCTACAAAGTGATTAAATAGGTGTCATATATAGTGTCATGCATGTTTTCTTCCGTGTGACTATGTGAAAGAGATATTTATTATTTAAATTTAATACTGACAACTAAAACAAAAGGAACTGATGCTCAAAAATGAGCTGTGCTATATACTTTTATCTTCGACGCCTAGGATTTATCAACTATAAATTATCAACTTGTGGAGAAAATGCAACATCACCCCTTAATTTAACAATGTAAACCTTCAACTAAATTTCAAATACTTGCATTTATGTTTGCATGGGCAAATTACAAGCCCATAACATATTTTTAGTGCTAAAAATACCAGAATTGAAAAAAAATTATATATATTATTTTATTATATATTATACAATTTATATTCAACACATCGGTCTAGATCAGGGTCAAAGATATATGGGTCTGGCTACTCTTGAGTTTCAGTGATCAGACATTGAAGCTAAATGGCGTTAGTGTTGTTGCGTGCGTGCAATTTAAATTTTGAAGAGAAGTTTAAACCTCCAAGTTTACATTTTACTGTGTAACAGTAATTATTTTATCTTGAATAACTAGTGAATAAAAAGAATATCCCACATCAAATGATAACATACAAATTACAATTAATCGATTTAAGATAATTTAAATTTGAAATATTGTATTATAAATCACATGGTAATTATTTATTTGGTAAAATTTGATCATATAAACATGGCTATAAATTATTATTTAAAAATATATTGATGTATGAAGGGATTAAGGCATCATTCAATTTTACCATCTAGCTCATAGCATCTGAGGGGATTTTTGATTTAATCCTGATGAGTAGCATTTAGGGTAATTTGTCTGAATACAAAAATTATAATCTTTTCTTCAATAAAGGGATAAGGCAGAATGCAAGAATGAAATAAGCAAACGTGAAGAGTGAATAAGAATTGTGATTTTTGAGTGCATTTAAAAAATATTAATTCACATTCTAAAGTGTGAGTGGTGTTAATTAGCTAGCTCAGAGGGTACGTTCTTGCAGAAGGCTCAATACCAAGGCAAATCAATACCACTCACCTTCCACATTTACTCATTTCGTTCCTGCATACAGTTTATAAAGTTTCAATATCGTTTTATTATTTAAAAAATGAGATTTAAACATAGTACTTTGGTACTTCTGTCTTTATAATGGTTCCAGGTTTGTTTCCCGCCTTCAAGTAGACATTTTTCAAATACAATATTTGACTTAAGTGCCAAGACAATTATTGATAGTACCTATCATCCCTAAATATTATTTAATTAAATTACTGTAGTAATATTACTTGCAAGAACATATCGATTGTTACTACCAAGCTGTAGTACAGTCATATTAAGAGAGTTTAAGACGTTAGGACGTGAGCAGTTTCAGTTTTCTATGAATGATTTAAAATACTTTTGTGACAAGTGCCATTAAAAAAAACTAAACAAATAGTGTTACTTTTTTAATGTGATGTTGTCAAATATTTTCGAATGCAAATAATATAATCTTTAGTTTTTATAGATTCTCCACATCTTTGTGAGTGTATTGATACAAAAAACTATCAAATTTTTTATAATTAACAAAACTAAGTGGAATATTTATGGGTAAAGTTTTTGAGCATCGTCCCCTTCTTAATTAACCTTTCATGTGCAAATAAATGTCCTTCGTCTGTATTTTGATTCTAGTGAGATGTCTGAATATTACAAAATCAAATCATATTAAATAGGCCTAGATATGATTATGGTATCATTTAATTTGCCGTTTACTTGCAAGTATAAATAGTAATAGAGATTTCTTAGTGATTTGCTGTTTTAAGAAAATATAATTGTATGAGCTACTGACCTCGCTGTTCTGCCTCCTGTGCTGTGATCATGTTACCGGTGAGGCACATCTCCATGGCTTTAGACTTGCCCACAACTCGGGTCAGCCTCTGAGTGCCACCAGCGCCAGGAATTGTACCGATAGCTATCTCTGGCTGACCAAAGCGGGCCTTATCCCCTGCATATATTATGTCGCACATCATGGCCAACTCACATCCTCCACCCAACTGTACAACATAACAAGGATACAATATCACCAATATATATATATATATATATATAGAGGCTATAATCGAGAAACCAGGACTGTGGAGTCAATATGTCAAACCTTCAACTCCAACTCAAGACTCCTCTGTTTCTAGAAGCCAACTCTTTTATAAATGGCAAACTTACTGCTGTAAAATTATAGCTCAAGGTATTTCATTTCCATGAATCAGGCTACTTAGATTGATGTAACATAAGATAAATGTATTTGGCTGCATTTTCTGAATACGAAAACTTTCCTAGATTTGTATAAAGGTAAATATTCTTTAGAAGATGGAGTCGGAAATTTTCTACTTACTCCAACTTCACTCAAAATTTCTTCCAACTATGACTCTAATGCCAACTACCCGCATCGGTGATTGAATGATCTAAGGCAGGGGAGGCCAGACTTTTTGATTTAGGGATCTACTACAGAACCATAGGCTTATATTGTTTGTTTCATTGATAAAAAATTAATAAGCTATTTTGTGTTTTAATTGCAAAACTATATTGCATACAAGATCTTGCAGTTATTTCACAAACTGAAACAGAATTTTTTATAAATTAATATTATATTATTTAATTTCCCTGAAAAAAGTATTTTCTCATTAAACACTTGACTTTGAAGCTGATGTATGACACCACATAATCTTAAGATAGTTTGGTGAATGAGAGTTCATAATTATGTTGTCCTAAACGAAGGCAGTATTGTAAATGATCATCAGTCAGACAGCTTTGATATGTTGATTTTCTAACGTTGATTTGAGAAAAATCTGCACACACACACACTCTTTTAAGTTTATTTCTCTCAATATTTTTAATCAACCGGCTAGATGATCAACCAAACCAATGGCCGCGGTCGACCGGTTGATCGCAATCGACTGCTTAGTCACCTATGATATATAAGGCATTACACTCGCAACGAAGTGGATTTCTTATGACAAGGATATTGGTGTTCAAATCTTGGTCAGATGTACTGAGGATGGTTTATCCTGAAGTTACCAACATACAAATAGCCTATATAGGTAGTAAGAAACTGAAAAAATAAACCTACAAAATAAATAACACACAAAGGTAAATAGTACCAACACTTGTTATTTAATTATGTTCAGTTTACATTATTTTAGCAAATACTACTCTAGTTCAATTCAAAATTGTAATTACTGCTCTTTCTTTTATTTAACCCATGTCTTACTAACCATTTGTGCTATCTGCATATTTACATTAATGGAATAAGGATAAGGACAGTAGAATTTGATGGACATATACCTATTCAGCTTGTATATAAAAGTAAGGCTGTGTCCTTCCTTCCACATGAATTGTTTAAACACTTATAAATTCTAGAAATCTGTGTCCAAACCTGAGTCGAAAAATCGAAAATTTCAAAATTTAACATTGGGAATTAGGTTTTTTTCTATTTATAAATCTCCAATTATGGAAGGTAGATAAATTAAATTTGGCAAGGAGGTAGAGGTACCACTCCATATTTCCAGATAATTATTAATCAAAATAATCTTAAAATATGAAATTTTAAAATTGGGGTTGCTAAAATTGGGAAGGAAAAGGGGGGAGGGGTCAAAACTTTCAACTTTCTGAACTAATCGATTATACCAGCACTTGAGAATTTCTATGAGCGAGAGCAATTTTGCCGAAAAAGGTATTTTCACATAACTTCTAGGGTTCTTTTACATGACCCAATCGACATAGGACCGATGCTTTACTTTCCCTCTGAAGGAAGATGTGCTACAGATTTTCATCACTCAATAAAAATCCATCGACCCCGGCTTTGAACACCAGGTCCTGAGGCGAGCACTTTACCCCAAGACCACCGAGGTTGACTTCAAAACAAATATAAACTACTACTTACAAGGGTGGTGGTATAAAACTGAAAACTCAGAAGGAGAGTTAAGGGACCAAAAAAGTCTTATAATTTTAAATTTTGTGATGTAACTTAGGTAAAATGGGAGGAGGGATTAAAAAAACTTTTAGGTTAGAGAGAAAATCAAATTTGCCAGGAATGTAAAAGGATCAGTCCAAATACACAAATAGTTACTAAATACATGAAATTTCTAAATGGGAGCTGATGGAATGAGGGGATTTCGAAATTTACTAAACTTTTATAAAAAAAACTACTTCTCACTGGCTTACAAGATTGAAATTTGTCTAGAAATATAAGAGCTACTTCAAACACTCTTAATATATTTTGAATATTGAAGAAAAGGATTGAAAAATGAGGTGAGGGAGGTCCCCTCCAAAACTTCCTAAAATTAATAGAAGAAAACACTCCCCACAGAGAAGAAAATTGAAGTAGATATAGTGATCACACCATGCAACCATTAAAGTCTAAAAATGGGAAATATCAAACTATGTTTCTGTGAAATAAGGAACAAGGGGGCTATACAGAGACAAATCTACTTAGGTGAGGTATAAAATTGAATTTATGCAGGCAGATAGATAATATACACTGCACCACACAGTCATACATGCTCACGTCCAATCCATCAAGTACACAGAGCTTGATTTAAGAACACCTAGCTTTTCATATTCATATTCTAGGTCAGTTCACCAAATATTTTTATTTTTAGCACCAACATGCAAGCCATAAAATACTGTGTATAGAGAAGATATAACTTAGCCTTCAAAATATAAATATTCTTTTAACACATTTTTGGATTATATCCCTGTTTTGTTTGGCATTATGTTTTAGTCAGCCTACTTTACAGTTTTTTCACACATATTAAAATAATTGAGGATTAATATTTAAAAATTATTCAATAATAATAATTCCAAAATAGTCCCTTTCAACCAATTTTTGGCAATAAAGAACCTTCTGCTAGCTGTCACTTATCCTCTCTCCTACCATGGATAGGCTACAGCTAAAAAAAGAAAAAAAAAATCTGTTGTATAGATTTTTTATCTGAATCATCAACTCTTGAATATCTTTAAAGATTAAAAGATTTGAAGGAGCTCTCCCTAGTTAAAGAGCCTATATCATGGAACATCATCAACTGTGAAATTAGATAGACCTACACTAATACATTCTAACCAAATATTCCATTCGAGTAAAATTTTCTGAATTCTCCACTTAACAATTATATTGGATTGTGTGAAATAGGCTTATCATTTTAAAATATCTATCTTGCAATTACTTGTTTCATTGTTTGTATTTTTAATATGGTAACTGATCTCACTCAAGTCAATGCCTAGTTTGAGCTGTATTATCTAGTTATGTTATACATTATGTTTGGGCTCTTACATTTCTAACTAGTAAGAATGATAAGAGGTAATTGACAGTTACTCACAGCGTAGCCGTTGACTGCTGCAATGACGGGTTTTCGGCACTGACTCACTTTTCCCCACTGTCCCAAAAAGTTTCCCCCTGCAGTTTTAGCATATGTGTTGTCAATCATTTCCTTAATGTCTGCACCTGTACACAATCATAGAACCAACATTCATGATTTCCACCACAACCTGCTTCAGTCTAGCTGGTCTAAGGTGTCACTCTCATTTTGTGATGATGAAAGGAACATTGGGGTTTGAATCCCTGTCGGTGACCTACTAAGGTGGTTTTTCCTAAATGGTTCTCCATTCTCCTTCCAAGCAAATGTTGGTAAATTACATCTAAAATGTTTCCCTCCTCATCCCCACCCCATTATATTTCATATACTGGGACTCCAAATAGTGAAAAATCTCTTCAATAGGTAAAAAAGCGAAAAGGATTAAAACCCCAAGCTCGTCCTAAACAAACAAGCTCTCTTGCAGATTACTTTCTGATAGTTGTATTCATGGTTTTGCTTTTAAAGTTAGCATAAATCAATAAAATTGTTGATTTTTCTTTGGCATTTTGGTTAAGTTAGGCCTAAATATTTTCAAAAAGAAGGTAAACCACTTAAAAACAATACGTTGTTCTTCAAAACTTATTGAAGAAATATTTATGCAACATTCATACTGGCCCTCTCTTAAGGAGAATGAACTAAATTCACAACAGCAAGCCTAATTTATACTACTAACAAAATTAGCTATCATTAGTCTACTTTTCCTAATTTAAAAGGTTGGGATTTGAACTCCTGTTAGGTGCATAAATTCACAACAGCAAGCCTAATTTATACTACTAGCAAAATTAGCTATCATTAGTCTACTTTTTCTAATTTAAAAGGTTGGGATTTGAACTCCTGTTAGGTGCATTGAAAGTGTTTTTTCCCACAATGTAGTTTCCTATATTTTCTTTGCAGGAATTTTGCTGACTTTCCTTATAATTCACCCTCAAATTGTGCTTAAGCTAACTAAGTGTAGGCTAAGTTTCTGAGAGCCCTAATAAGCATTAAAATGAATGGTACAAAATAATTGTTTTGGAATGTATTATTTTACCTGCGGCAAAGGCTTTTTCACTGCCTGTTATGACTAGTGCACCAACGGAAGCATCATCATCGAACCTAGCCAAAGCATCTGCCACTTCAGTCATCAGCCCATTACAAAGGGCATTAAGCGCTTTAGGTCGATTCAGTGTGATTACTCCAACATTTTGCTTCTCGCCCTTTTTCTCAGACAAGATGTACTCGTATTTCTGTGCTGGAGTAACAAAATACAGTTATTTAAGTGTGGAATGTCTCTAGACATATGGTAAAATGGGTTTTGTCTTGACCAGTGAATGTCAGGGAATGTTTTATACTATTCAGTGTTGCTTACCTTGGTGAGTTGGTTGAAGTGTGTAAGTGTAGATAAGTGGAAACAGCGTTTAATAATTTACTATTCACTATTTCATACATTTCAATCACATACCTATTAACAACATTCAATTCCTCATTTTAAGTCTGATGGCAAACATTTTTCTCAAGTACTCTCATAACTTAGTCCAAGCATTAAAAAAAATAAGGCAGTTAAAGTGATAAAAAAATTGACAATCTACCACATTTTAAAACAACTAACTTAAATGTAGGACTAACAGTCAAACAACACACATCAGGCTATAAGTGCAACTAAGTCCAGAAGACAATTCATCAAAGAAGGAAGAATCCAACACTTTAAAGTATTAACTCACATAAGGAACAATAAACGAAAACCATTTTAACAAAATGTAATAATGCACCGAGTAACATCTAAATGCAAGTGCTAGTTGAACATATAGCTTAGGGATGGATTAAATAGCAAAGCTATTAGCTATGTTTGTTAGTTACGGTTATAGCCGAATCTAGATATGTGCTTTAAAATGAAAAATGACACCTGGGTTTGCTTCTCGTGTCCAGGAGTCATTTTTTTATTCAAAGAATATATAGCTTAGTAATAAAGAAATAGCTTAATAACATTATCTTGTTTTTGTGTTGTTAATAATCCTTTTTAAATAATTGTATCACTGTTAATAATTGACAATAAAGCCACATAAAATGTTTAGTCTTTTAATGACAGTGAACATAGGCCTAAGCCCTAAATAGATTAAAAAAATCCTATATTGTTAATCATATGTGATATCTGCTATTAATCAAACTTGGTGTTAAATGTTTAGAGTTGGCATGTCAAACTTGTGGGCGAGGCCCACAGACCTTCTAATGAACCAACATAAAATGAAACTCAATTCTTCTTTTTATAAATGTTGTATAGATACAACATTTGGGATAATGAATTTTAAAATTGGGCAATACTTGGGACAATCTACCAAGTAAGGTTGGTGTAGCAGATTTTTATTCTTTATTCGTTGGGTTGAGTAAAAAAAAACTGGTTAAATTTGGGCACCAAATATGTGCAAGCCTAATGTTTGGCAGCACATAAATGTTTAAGAAGTTTGTGTTTATCATGGGGAAAAAAACACCCAAGAGATGACTTTTTAAAGACACGCATTTGTGATCAATTTTGAAGATGACTTCAACATAAGACTCGAATCATCGTTGTCAATAAAAGGTTTCATATTAAAAAAAAATAGAGGTTAAGTCTTGAAATGTTAGGTATTTAATCTTTAATTTTCTTTTTACAATAGTAAGAATTTTAAAATCAAGTGTTTATTTTTTACCTTATATGGTGAAAGTATTGAATTTTTTGAAATGTAGCCCACTCAGAATTTTTTATTTTCAATGTGGTCTTTATGATCAAACGAGTTTGACACGTGTGATTTAGAGAATTAAAAGTAGACTTATTTCAAGAGAACAAGTTTTGCTGGTCGGCATGTGTTATTTTGTGGGATATGTGAGCCATCAGATGTTTTCATAAAAATACAAGCATATTTGTGTATATCTGAGCTGAAACTAAGTATGAAAATAGCTATGTTTCAAGTTGTGTGTGATGAGGTAAAACATATAAATCTTGAACACAGAACAATTTACTGAAAAAAATTTACTATGGCTAGCATTTTGGCACACAAGCTGTAATGAGTAGCAATCAAACAAGTAAAATTGAAGATAAGTTGGAAATTTGCCTTATCTTTTCATTTTGGTATCTTTTCTGAAACAAACAATTTAAAATTATATATATGTTTAAGTAGTAGTCCTACTAAACCTGAAGGTTTGTTGGATCCTCAAAAGTTCCATCAGCTGTAAAGCATAGGTAGCAGTGAAGAAGTGTACTAGGTAAATGAGGAGTGAAGTAGTTTCCTATTGCTTTCCTCACTGAGCCAGGAGGTACTATTGCACATCAGCCTGCCAAGCCCACTGAAATGCATATACACCAACTTACCCTGCGAGCGACGCCTTCACTCCATTCATCATAAAGAAGGGGCTGTATTGAATGTATTTACTAGTCTCGCTCATACCTCTGCCACTTTCAGTGAGACTGAGACAGATCAATGAAAGTAACAACTTTTTCTAGCCCCTACCAAAACACTAGTGCATTGTAAACACTGTATTTGACCAATATTAGAGAGCTCATAAAAATATGATATTGGAAAACTAAAATAAGTGCTAATACTAGAAATCTAACCCCAATCGAATAATGAGTTACCATGTGATGTTTGATAACTGATGTGAGCATTATCTTAACAAGGAAGAGTTAGCCTAGCGTAATTTTTTTTAAAGCCTAGTATTCACTTTAATAGTGACCTAGCCATTAAATAACCTTATTGATAATAGGCCTAATTAGGGTTGTTACTTTTTACAAAATAAAATAAAAGCGCGTCTGCCCTTGATTTTTCACTTTTTAGACATTTGATTCCTTCATACTATGTTCGAGCTGGCCAATCAAGCAACTTCATCAACAGGGCTATTTAATAGGTATTTCATGTATGTTTGCTTAAGTTTGATTCACACTGATAAGACTGTGCTCAGCCCTGCTGGGACTGTGTCATGTCGCTACCATTCACACTGATAGAACTGTGCGCAGGCCGTGATGGGAGTGTGTCGTGTCGCTACCATTCACACTGATAGAACTGTGCGCAGGCCGTGATGGGAGTGTGTCGTGTCGCTACCATTCACACTGATAGGACTGTGCACAGGCCGTGGTGGGAGTGTGTCGTGTCGCTACCATTCACACTGATAGAACTGTGCGCAGGCCGTGGTGGGAGTGTGTCGTGTCGCTACCATTCACACTGATAGGACTGTGCGCAGGCCGTGGTGGGAGTGTGTCGTGTCGCTACCATTCACACTGATAGGACTGTGCGCAGGCTGTGGTGGGACTGTGTCGTGTCGCTACCATTCACACTGATAGGACTGTGCGCAGGCCGTGGTGGGACTGTGTCATGTCACTATAATTCACACTGATGGGACCGTGCTAGGACTGTGCTTTTAGTGTTACTGTTTTACTCATCGGCAATTGTAGACATAGATCAAACAGAGGAAGATGTGATTGTTGCATGTGGGCTTTATCTTATTTCACTTGATAAAAAGATGAGAAAAAGAAAAAACTGTTTTTTTTTTATTTGTTTAGAGCAAGAGAAGAAGGAGAATTCCACAATGTATTTGGGTGACTCAGAGATGATCATCAAAAGTTTCGCAAATATTTTAGAATGAGTGTCCTAAAGCTTGAAAACTTACAGAAACCTCTTGCATTCAGTTTTTCAGCTATCTCCTTTCAAATTTTTTCCTTGGTGAGATTATTATCATAATCTTTATGTTGTAAATTATATAAGCATTCATACTCTTGAACCCACATTATTAAGTTTTCTTCATCCATAGTTTTGGCTTATTGCACACAGTTGTGTTAACAATGTTGGAATATTCTGCAGCTAGTCAGATCGTAGATTAGAACCTTCGTGAAGGTTCACCGCTTGTCTGAAGAAGCCGAAGTAGGTGAAATGACACTAAGACGACATTAAGGCGACATCATCTACATTCACACTGATAGGACTGTGTTGTGACTGTGTTCGTACCGTGCTGGACCGTGACCTTGGGAAATCACTTTTGAAACTATCCAAGACGACACAGTCACAGCACGGCCTGAGCAGTCCTATGAGTGTGAATCAAAAACGGTCTTACAAGGTAACTCTTATGGGAATGACCTGTTCCGAGATTGTTGGTAGCACGACACAGTCCCAGCACGGTCTGGGCAGAGTCCTATCAGTGTGAATCAAACTTAATGGTATTCAGACGACTTCTTTCGCATAGTTTGTCTGTATCTAGCAAACTCTAAAACATAGCCTCTTGGTACACGCAGCCTAATCAACCCTGGATGCTTGGGTTTCATTTTTATTGATTTTTTTTAGATATTCAAAATAGTCCAAATCCATTATCTGTGTTTTGTTGGAATTGTTAAGCTAAGTTACATGAATTCTAATCACACACTAGTTTATTTAATAATTAATAGCCAGAGCTATTATTTATGCTTATTAGTGGGAATTACTCCATCTAGATATCATATTCTGAAAATTGAACAATGACACCTGGACACGGGAGGTCCCGGGTTCGATTCCCATGTCCTGGTGTCATTTTTCAATTTTCAGAACTAGTTTATTTACATAAATGAATGTTACGTGAAAGTTAAATGAACGTTGTGTTAATCATGATCACATCATCAGAACCTATTTGAAGGTTATTTTTTATGACCAATTAAATTGTGGCCATAAATAATGTAGGCCTAATTGTTATTAAATTGTCGAGAATATCCTATGATTTAAGTTAAGACTAAGTAAAAATCTCACTTTATCGAAGGAAATTTACACTTCCATTTTAAACTCTTATAGCGGATTGTATAATACAAGATTTCATGCATACCCATCCCCATGATTTAACACGCTACTGTCGCAGTAGACTAGACTGCCGATGACGAGAGTGAGGTTCGAATCTCAGTCAGGTGTATTGAGAGCAGTTTTTCCTAAATGGTTTTCCACTCTCCCTCCACGCAAATGTGGGTACAGTTCCTTTAAATATAACCTTCTAAAATCCATTAAACCACTAAAGTAATTAGTACAAAAGCGTATAACCAGTATGGGTAGGAAGTGTTTAAAAAAAATTGTACACCAGTAAAATGCTCCATTTTTAAACCACCGTTAATAATGGTTTTCATGTAGTATTCAATCGCTACCTATTTTCGCGTTCTAACTTGTTTTATTTCTAACCAACGAAAACTCTGCTAGGTTTGAAACCCTGAAAACAGGGCGGGGGGGAGGGGGGAGGGTAAACATAGTTTAGCCCACCAATATTCTAATGACAAATTCCAGTGTTTAGATGTAATGAAATGGCTACTTACCAGAAGCGCTAGAAAATTTCATACAAATTGATACCGGTGAAAGTCGACACATCCCATGGGAACGAGAAATAATTAACCGTGATACAGAAGACGCCAACGCCATGTTTTTAAAAAGTGTGAGTGAAGAATTTAGTCGGTATCACTTTCACTTGGTTACTATTTTCTAACCAAAATGTGTCTTCAGTTCTTATCTATGGATAAGGTTAGTCAAAAGAACAAAGTACAAAACTAAAGTGAAGGTCAACAGCATTTTAGAAACTTGACTCTACCGCAAGTGCTATAGTCAGACAGTATTGTTTTGAAACTTTTAGAAAATATAAAAAGAGAATGTAAGAACCCAATATTGACCAAATTTCACTATATTTGTCTTGAAGGGGTGAAAATTGGCATTATCTATAAAAGCTCGGAGCTTCACAAGTCAGAACATATCCTTTAGTTTACAGTTATATGAAACTAAAAACTTTTTTACTTAAAATCTCACGCGTCAATAAACCGTGGTACGACTATAGAAAATCAACAAGTGACAAGTGTTTCAACCAATTATGGCCCGTCTACAGCCAGTTGGGCCCGCAATCGTAATATCGTCTGTCTACAATAACATACGCAAGCGCATTCAAATTATGTCGGAACAATCGTACCCGCTTGTCGAGAGTCGAGACTCGAAAGGAATGAACATTACCCATTTCTTCTTGCGTTTATGTTGTTGCGTTGGCTTGCGTTCAGCCTATAAGAAACACATATATATTGACTACTAAAATCAAATAATATTAATATTTAGTTGGTCAATGACAACAGTTCTTGGAAATGTATAGTAATTGTAATATATAGTATGTAATATAGTAATATATTTGTTGGGGGATGAGTATGGGGTGTTGGGGGTGGAAGAACAGATACTATCCAAACAAACTATGATAATTTGATAATAATTAAAGATGAACATATCTCAGCAAAATTTTCAAATAGTATTTCAATCTCTGGGAAAGATGATGTATTGGTTAAAGTTTTTATTATAATATTCAAGTATTAACACATGGTCCACAGCAACGTTTCCAAATTAAATTTAGTCGCGGAACTCGATAATATTCGGTACAACATAATAATAATAATCAATAATACTTAGCACCGCGTCTTACTACCGGTTCAGGTTATACGCTTAACTACTAATTACACTAATGGGCTAGGAATTGGAAAGCTTGAGTACAGAGGAAGTGAACCCACATTTGCGTGGAGGGAGCGTGAAAAACCATTTAGGGAAAACCACCCTAGTTCACCCGAGCAAGATTCGAACCTTAATCTCCCCGTCCTCAGCAGTCTAGCTCAACACGATATTAGCGCGTTAGCTAACTACGCCACCGAGGCGGGTCGTACAACATAACGGAGCCCCATGAATATTTTTAGCGTAGCAAGGTAGCCTATTTATATACGTGCCTGTCAGAGGAATTTTTTTAAGGTTTTGATCTTAGTTAAATGATGTATGATATCAGATTCATTGTTTACTATTATTAAAATAAAAAAATACAAAAAATTTCAATCGCGAAAATTCGGATACTTTTGATCTCTATACTACGTGGATAGCCGATTGGAGCCGCGCGAGATAGGCTCAGGGGAAGTCAAGAGTCCGCCATGTTGCTCGAACCCACTTGCAGCGGGAAATTCAAGAAAGACATAGCTTATATAGGATAATGTGACAAAATTCTGTCATTCAATCAGTTAGTATTAAATGAGACATCCAATAAAGGACCTATACTAGAATTGACAAATAAGGATTCTCTTTATAAATGCATATTTAATTCATATTTCGTTATATGTTCAATGAGAACTCTACCCAGGGAAGTCGCACCATTCCTTTTATTTAACATCCTTAACAAATACACTGTGCTCTTTGAGTTGATGTAGGTATTTGACTGTCTTTTCTATTTTTCACTCCATCTCAATGCCCGTTCAGGCTATACGCATATACATATATACATATGTACAATATAAATACATATTATGTATATCTATATATTACATATAATGTTTCACATCACCGCATCTTAGTTCCTGTTCAGTTTATACGCATTACTATAATGGGTAGGGATGTGAAAGGAAACATTTTAGAAGTAATATCCCAGCATTTATGTGGAAGGAGAGTGGGAAACCATTTAGGAAAACCTCTCTCAGTAAACCTGACCAAGATTCAAACTCCGACCTCATCATCAGCAGACCAGTCTAACACGATAATGGTCGCATACATATTAACTACGCTAATGATACAGGGTTTGATAAGGTATAATTTAGAAGAAATGTACCCACATTCTCGCGGAGTGAAAGTGATAAACGATTTAGGGAAAAAAATACCCTCATTACAGTGTATATTTTAAAAAGATACTTTTATTTGAAATTTGTTGGACCAAACTCAATAACTTTATCTCTTAGATAATTTGTTTTTAAGAAATCGCTAAATTTATTTTACCGTTATACTAAAAAAAAATGTGGGGAATCCAATAGTACTAAATTCAGAATTTGTTTATATTGAATTGAATAATTGGAAACCAATCTCATCGAAGTGACGGGATACGGCTCGGCTATATTGATAAAATTGCAAAACTGAAACTTCATATAATCTATGAACATCATAGCTTGAAACTTTACAACCTTAAAACCACGGAATCTTTTTTTTTTTATCGCATATGATTGTTCCTACACACGTAGGCATCACAGTAATGTGTAAATAAAAGCCAGAAACTTAGAAAAAGTCCAAATAAAACCCATCAAATCCAATGTGTTTACATCACAACAAAACACGACTGGGTCAGAGCAAGATGGGCGTCATCCGCTCCTAGTCGGCTTCACTCGACCAACATCGGATCGGCTATCCATGTAGTATAGAGATCAGTGGGTGGAGTGCGAAAACGATTTCGATATGTTTACCTTTTTAAAAAAAATGGCGGTTGGGGTGGAATAGATCTAACAGCTCAGCAGTACACTGATTGCCCTTTTTTGCACTGCTAACACCCTTTGGAGGTTTGTGGCTGTTCCACCCCGGGCGACTCTTCCGTATCTTGAGTGGGACTCAAATAGTGGGTAGTAAGCTAATTTAGCTACCCGCACGTTAATGATTTACTTATTTATTCTACCCACATATATGCCAGTGCTAAGTTTCGGTCATAGTTTATATATAGGGGAATTCCATGATTATGTGTTGTCCATGGCTATGTGGTGTGACTAAGTATTTTGTCAAAGTTTGTTGCATCGATTTTTGGAAGCCATCAAGGCACTATTTTTCTCAGTAAAAATTGGTTGCTGTGTCTTACTGTGGATTCACACGTTCACCGAAAAACTAGCGCAGAACAGAAACGTGGTCACGTGACGAGCTATAAGCCAATCACAAGATTTCTGCTTCATCGGTGCGAGCTGGTCCATTAAAGTTAAACTCATATCTACTTCGCACGATCTGCCTAAGATGCTTGGCACAGAAGAACCAATCAAATTTCAGAACCAGCCATTTCAAATCAGTGCACATGCGCATTTGACAGCCAGAAGCAAGCAGACAGCGTTGTTGGCTTTTATGAGGAGATTTGAAATAACTCGTTAATGTAAAGCTTTTTTTTATGAATGTTTTAGATTGTGCCACGACACTGCATTATAGTTTGAGAACATTCATCGAGAGAATGATCTGAAATATATGTTTATCCACTAGAAAATAAAATATGTTGATAAGAAGCTGTTTTAAGTTAGCATTACAATGCATCATGGGTCAACATACAATGTATGAATTGCTGCAGCACTGAGGCAGATTCTGCTTTCTATTTTCGGCGAACGTGTGAATTAAGCTTTAATCTCATTTAGTATTAACTCACTTATATGGAACTATTGTTTTACTATGCCAAAAGTTACATAGATGTCGATATCTAGTTGTTCTTATTTACTTTCTCTCTATCTTACAGGTAGAGAAAGTATGGTGATCGTCAAAAAAATTGAACTCGAGATTTTGATGAATCTTGACGTTT
>CABFWO010000097.1:0-17875 GCA_902155825.1 Timema genevievae
ACTAATACGTGGAACCAGAACGGATACTAATACGTGCAACTAGAACGGATACTAATACGTGGAACCAGAACGGATACTAATACGTGGAACCAGAACGGATACTAATACGTGCAACCAGAACGGATGCTAATACGTGCAACCAGAACGGAATGTAATACGCGTTGACAGGAAAAAAATAGTTAAGCGCAATATCTTACGTAACACTCGACTTCACATGTTCGTCTTAAGGTGGGATGGAAAGGTTGATGCGAGAAAAAGTCAGTGTTTTTACAGTTTTTTATGACAAAACATATTTTTTTGCCCAAAATAAATCAAATATTTCTCCAGTAGAAACATGGGAGTTTAATTTTCTTCACATGTTGGTATCAACAGTTGTTGAGTATACCTGTCAAGGATGTCTTAGAATTTAATGACAACTTTTTCTATTCATTTAAAAAGTTTCTCATCTAATGCCGCTATTCTCATGACAGATATTCAACAAATGTTGATATCACCTTATGTAGAAAATTAAACTCAATGTTTCTACTGGAGAAATATTTGATTTATTTTAGCCATAAAAATGTTTTGCCATAAAAACTGCAAAAAACGCTAGCTTTTCCTCACGTCACCGTCCATCCCACCTTAAATGGCCGCCGTATTATCTTAAAACATGTTACGTAATTGCGACAGTTTCTACCATCCTGGGTAACGTACTAACGTATATGGTCACGGTTGGTGTTTAATGAAAAGTCCAACAGGTTTACTGAAACAGTCTTCCTTAGTTGAAGAAGGAACAGGTTTTTACTTTAATCCCTCTTACCACATTCGTCCTTGAATATCACACACTATCCACACAGGAAATGTAAATCAACATTGAGCAGTTATAAATAGATGTTATTTTTTTTAGCTAGTGTGGTTTAAAAACCAAGTAGTTAAGGTTTTTTTTAGCACCGTGCTTTACTACCCGTTTAGTTTATAGTCGTATGTACCAATTACGCTATTGGTTTTAGGGGAAAGGAAGGTTATATTAATTGGAATTGTAACCACATTTGCCTGGAAGGAAAGTGGAAAACAATTTTGTAAAAACCACCCTCAGTACACCCAACCGAGATTTGAAACTCGATCCTCCTATAATCGGCAGTCTAGCCTACTGCAAGAGTTGCGCGTTAGACCACGCGGCCGCCGAAGCGGGTGATTGTTAAGGTTATATTGGAAACAAGTGACTAATTGTAGGTCTTAGTTCGCGGAGAACATCGAAAACGCACAAAGCGGTAGAAACCTCGTGTTTTTTGCATGTATTTATTTACTACACTAATAAGCTCTCGACGAGGAAGGTTAAATTTAGTAGAAGTACACCCGCATTTGCGTGGGGAGAGGGGGGGGGAAGAGTGGAAAACAGTTTGAGGTAAAACCACTCTCGGTACACCCGACAGGGATTAAAACCCCGATCTCCCTGTCATTGGCAGTCTAGTATATTACGAGAATTGCGCCTTAGATCATGCGACCACTGAAGCTTGTAGAAACCTCATATCAAAAACGAACAGGGGAAAAAAAATCAGTATAACGTGACGAGGCAAACACATAGGGCCAGTTTCATAGTCAGATCTAGTACGCCTAAAGTGCGAGTCGATACTAAATACAAGACGTCACCTACCTGAAATTGAATGGAGTGGGCCAGTTTTATATGCGAAACTGACCCATTCCATTTTGGTCTAGGTAGGTGTCATCCTGTATTTAGTATCGACTCGCACTTTAGGCGTACTAAATCTGACTATGAAACTGGCCCATTGTGTACTTTTTACACTAATTACAATAAAATAATAAAACTGCATGGAACCACCCCGTTACTATTTACAATAATTAAAATAAAATAATAAAACTACATGGAACCACCCCGTTACTCTTTACAATAATTACAATAAAATAATAAAACTACATGGAACCACCCCGTTACTCTTTACAATAATTACAATAAAATAAAACTACATGGAACCACCCCGTTACTCTTTACAATAATTACAATAAAATAATAAAACTACATGGAACCACCCCATTACTCTTTACAATAACTAGGTTAGATACGGTTATGTTAAGTGTTGCCATGTTGGGCTCAGATACAACAATGGTGCACCTACCTTACCTACCTTGTGCACTTTCAGTACCAAACCCTTAGTTCGGGATTAATTTGGTAATCCCGAAATTAATTTTATAAAATTGAAGTTAGGGCACTCGATCTATAAGTCAGGCTTGCTTAGTTTGATTTTTCGTTGAATGAGAGAATGAAGTTCGGATCTCGGCTGCGGGTACTGAGCGTGGTTTTTTTTTCTTTCCCAGAAATGAGTTTCTACTCTCCTTTCACGCAATTGCGGGTACATCCCCTATTCTACCTTCTTGATACCTACAATATTAACGTGACTGATATATACGCGTATAACCCACTCGGTTTGGGAGTGGCGATGGAAATAAAACCAAGAGATATTTAATGGCTTTATCCAAGGAGTAGAGGGATAAGGAGGATAGTTTAAAAGAAGTGCACTAGCATTAGCCTGGAAGCGATTGATTATATCTGCCCCGGGATGTGTCCGATCCGGTTCGCTTTGAACGGTAGAATCGCATCCAAAGTTGTTTTCTTCTCACCTATTCTTCTCGGGACTTAAATTTGTCACCCTGTCTGTCCACATGATCTTCACAGAACCACAATTCAAAGCTTTCCAAGTATTACTTTTCCATATTCCTGAGAGTCCAAGTTTATACACCATACAGCGCAATGCTCCAAATGTAGCATTTTATCAGTTTCTTCCTCAGTTCCAAACTCAACTTGGTGGTCAGCAGTAACCTATTCTTGTTGAAGGCTTCCTTGGCCATGGCGATCTTCGACCTACTACTCTCTACATAAAGTTTATGGAAAAGTAGGGACTCCATCTGGAAAACCTGGAAAATTACAGGAATTTGGGATTAAGAAAATAGTGGCAACTTTGATAGGACATGGTTTGGCGTATGAATAAGTTCAGTAACTTTTGCGAGTGTCGAAAAAGCTCCTATCTAAATTAGATTGTAGCTCTCTATAATTTAAAAGCACTATCCACCCACGTCTTATCAGTTTGACATATATGGTTTGAACCACGCACCATTTACCACTCGGTTGCATCATGAAATATTTGACATGGGTCAGGACTGAAGTGTCCTTGCTTTATCCCCAACACAACCAATAAATATCCATCTATCAATTGAAATTTATTAGTCTCGAGCTGCGCTGAATCTCTTGGCAGATGCATCAAGATTAATGTTTGAAAAAATAATAATGAAAAAAATCGCAGTCTTCTTGTGATTTGTGATAGGTATCTTAATTACTTGAAAATGTTGTCACAACATATTCTTTTTACTCGTTGGCTCAGTAGGTGGTGGCGCCTCTGTATGTCCAGGGTCGATTCCTGGCTTGACCTAAAGATATTATGTTGGTTGAATTGGGGTTTGCCTTTTCACAGTGATACAATTGAAGGGCGGGATACAAGGTTTTGTGTGTTTTCTATAATTAGGCTAGTTTGTAAGTACGGTCCATTTTTTAAAATGGAGAACGTTTTAAAAAATACGAATATATATTTATTTATTTTGCTCTCAACATTCATAGCATTTTACGTACTATTTTATTGAGACTGACATGATTTGACATATGAATATGTGAAAGTAGATCTACTAACCTTTTTAGCTAGGAGAAGGGCCCCTCCTACAAAAAATTGTTGACAATCTATCGTGAAATCAATTGAAATGGAGGACATTTAAAAAATATATAAGCAGTGGCGACACGTGAATCGTGAGTAAACCTTAAGGGAGGTTGCTCCCTTAAAAATGATCAAATTAGTTATACAACAGCTTACTGCATCTACCAGCTTTATAACATCCTGTATTTAACTTACAAACTACACTTAAAAAACGTATAAGAAGCATAAAACTAGTAAAAATACATAAAAACACTAAGTTATAAAAGTAAAACGACTCACCTGGTTTAAAGTTGAAGAATGCTCACATTGAAACACACACACACACACACACACACACACACACCAGTAAACAAAAAATATATAAAAAGGTTCTTAACATTATCTTAAACACTATACTACATTTTAAACATACTTTTCAGAGCTGCTTATTTTTGATAAAATTTATTCGTTTATTAATCCATGCACTCCACATTATGTTTATTCTGATCCTTGGTCCACTGAGCATTTATCAGCGAAAAAAAAATTTCGAAGTTTGCATTATGAGCAGAAATACAAAAATAAAATGCACGAATTTTAAGTAGTTCCGAAAAGAAATCGATATTGAGGCAAGATTTAAAACATACTATCCATTGTTCATGCAGCCTACGTTCTTCAACAAACTTAATCCCTATATTTTCAGATTTAAGGAATGAAATCAGATTTCAAAATTACTCGTATAGTTTTACGTCATCAATGATAACAGCTCTTTTGTTCAAGAACTCAATACATGAAATCATATCCTCATATTTGTACTTTTAATGTTCTTTGAGAACCATCCATTCAAAACACTTAAGCTCATCCAAAGGGCGAATCCATTTTTCTAAATATTCTATGGATGCTCTGTAAACTTCTTGAAATTCGTCATAGATGCTCCGAATTTCTTCTTTTGAACCACTTGCTTCACGAACAAGCTGTTTCTCCTGTAAGGGCACGAATTTGTCTTCAATTCTGTTTTGCAGCAAACTCAATATTGATTCCAAGATGTCCGTAATTTCCAGTATTGGATTCTCTTGCTGCTTTACATATTATTATTATAATTATTGTTTAAAGGCTCATCGACACAATGAGGTCATTAGGGCCTTGTCATATAGAAATACAGTGAAATCTACTCTACAGATGCTAGGTCTGCTTGAAATACAGACATCAAAGAGTGCGTGAACCATAAGTATACTTCCGATTATTGATTTTCAAAAAAATTCTTCGGTATTTAAGGTGGATGATTTTAGGATTAAAAATATTCTTTGAGAGCAGGAAATAACTTCAACAGTCTTTCTACTACTGGGAACAAACTTAGCTATCTTGTCTTGCTGTGATTAAGTAAAGATTGATAGTTAATTTCGACGTAGTCACAAAACTCTTTTAGGGCTTCAGTTCTCACTGTGTGAATAGAAAAATAATTTTTAAAGTGTCACTATAATTGACTTCACATCTAGTCTCATTAAGTCGACACCATGATGAAGGTTTTAGTGAATAACATGGGCAGGACAACCAATTCCAATAAGGTGGCTATTCTTGAGATTTAGCTTTAAAAAAATATAAATATCACGCCCGGTATTTCTATTAATTCCTCCAAAATTAATATTTGCATTATTGCCTATATAGCCAACACACTTTGAAGACACCCGTGCTTTTAAATAGTCTGTAAAAATAAGTTATATATTGTCTCCGAATTTTCGTTTTTAATACTACACAAATCAAGAATATTTGTTTCAATTCCGTGGCCAGTTCAGTAATATTATTATTGAATAAATATTGGGAAATGTTTTTCCGAGCCATGATTGCTGGCCGGCAATTGAATGGAGGTTATATTTTGCAAAGTCTCACCAATTTTGGAAATTGTGTGTTGAGCTATCACGTGGTTTATAATAACTTCAGTCTTGGTTCTGACTTTTGGCACATTTAAGGTTTTTGGCACATTTCTGAATCGTCGAATATTTGTCGTGTCAAACTAGCCGTACAGTCCATCGACCTGCACGACTGGTGGTGTTTGATGGCGTGGAAAACGAACGAAAAGCCCTCTCAGTACTGAAAACCAAAAAAGGAGGACATTATATTTCAATTGATACCATATGGTAACCCTAAACACGCGTGGCATAGAGGTTGGTTGCCCTGCAGTCTCACTAACACGGCGACACAAAAGCTGACGCCTGTATAAAATGCCTCATTGAATATAATGTATCTTGGATCTTGCGTCATTTTTGACGCAGTGATCTCTAGGTTACGATGACACACTTTTCATATCGCGACGGCATAGATGACAGAACATAAAAACACTCATAGTCTCTTGTGTATTTAGAAAACGGGTGTCACCGTGTTGTCCGTTGTCGCGCGTCACGAAACTCCTGTATTAAAGGGCCCTCAACTGCTTGGAATTCAACCGCGCCGCTTCGCCTTGACGTGTGACACTTCCATGCCAACAGTGCATTTGATATTTTCATTTCTGATATCTTCTGACCCAGGCTACAGGCTGTAAAACAGTAATGGATGTAAAAAAAAAACTTCTCGTCGCTTCAACCACACCGCCCTCGCCACTCTTTTGTTCACTTACTTAGGGCATAACTTATTTTCCCCTCACGATGTAGTGTTTTTTTTAATTAGTTTAACTCCAAGCTCATTAATGACAATCTAAAGAAATGGGGATGATACCTTTAATAGAAAGTGCCCCGCATTGACTGATGATAAAATAAGAGACAACTGCACTGCACCCTGCGGGATTCGAACTTTAACCTTACCGTCACAGGGATTCTGGTGTATTGACTTAAGATCACGTGACCACAGGCGCGGGTAATTTCCACTCCCCCCCTTACCTCTCTTATGGTGCCTTTTAGCATGTGAATGCCGATGCATTTTTCTTAGGATCGAATACTAGTCGTTAATTGCCAGCAGACCGGCTACCACTCAGGTGGGGGAGAAAAAAAGAACCAGTCTTTCTGATTCACACGTCATCGCGACGCTGCTATTCCCGGAGGGGAGAATGAGTTTGGGAATCCCCTACTGGGTCAAGTGGAGGTAACATACATGGCATGTATGTTCTGTGTTAGCTCGTGTGTGACTGTGAGAGCAGTTTCTTGTCTCGTGCGGTGGGTGTAAGTCGTTCAGTCGCGAGTGACGATGCACAACGCGGAGGAGTGTTTAGAACTTTCATCCGCCTTTACTTTCATCTCGGACTAGGATAATATAAACATAGCAGTTTTTTTAGAGTGTGCTATTTTTTTCCTTCTTGTGAGTCTTAACAAATTGGCTATCGGAGAGGAATTTAGGGATGCAGTGGTAGTTTTGTGATCCAAGCCGGATTGATTAGACGAAGCCTTTCAGTAGCCATCATTTGTGGAGTGGTTTAAATAAAGTGTTCTCTTCGGGGTGTGAAGAACCGACTTCTGTTCTTGGGGTTTATTTACTCGTCTTGTAAAGATCTGTCAGGTTACCAGTGTGTGTGTGTCCGTGTGTCCTTCCGTTTCTCTTTGAAGGTGGATGCTGGCGAACTTAACTCAGGTAATGGATGGCATCTTGTATTCAACACACTTTGTTTTAGCACTGCGTCGTACTACCTGTTCAGGCTATACGCATATTATGTACTAATTACGCTAATATGTTATGGATGAGGAAATTGAATTAGAAGAAATGTACAAGCATTGCTAGGAGGCAGAATGAGAAACTACCCTCAGTACACGTGACTGGGATTCGAACCTTGACCTACCCGACGTCACTTACAAACCAGACATAGGCAGGCCTGACATTTTAGACCCCTTTCCTACTTGAATGGGTCATAATTACTTTTAAAAGACATGATTAATCAGCGTGTGATTTTTTCGCTTTATAAAACCAAGAGGGTTGAAAACAAAATGGTGCGGTGTATCTCACGCAATTTATTGCTCCTTTACCTAAAAAATGGATTACATAAATCCAAAAGAAATATGCAACGAAATACATCCATTTCATTCAACCAAAGAGCATGAATGAAATAATATAAACTGTTACAGAGACATTGATAAAAGAGAAACATCGCTGTCCACCAAAGACCATAAAAATCAACTCCCGCATTTCCCAGACTTCCACTAATATAGTATATCTGCCAATAGCTGGGAAACAATTTGTTTTATAAACATCTATTTCAAATAAAAGTTGTTTATTTTTAAGAATCCTACAACTTTGCCATGATAAGTTATATCGTATCTCAAAGAGTTGCGGAGATATGATCAAGATTGGAAATTTCCGCCTCGGTAAGGTGCCCTCAAAGTAATTTTCATAGGAAAATGAGGTTCTCCATTTTGTTTGTAATTTTAAACAGTGCCAAGATTAAAAAAATTAATCAAAATTGTTTTAGCAGATTTTAAGAAAATCGATTTTTTTTCTACCACAAGTAAAACAAAGCCGAATTCAGATTACGCTGACGTTTAGTGTCAACACGTGTCAACATATCACAACACCAATCATCAGCTTCAAGTGATTACACTCCTCATATATCTTGTGTATTGTGTCGTTTGGACATGAATTGTTGTCAGTTGACTTCTAGATTCTGATCAGAGCAAAACATTTGGTGTACGATTCTTTTAGTCAAATTTTCAAGTGGACACTCACTACTAAAAGGGATGAAGGAATATTAGCTGAACTTGATTAGGAGGAGGAGATTGTATCCGCAGTTTGCACTGGAACAAACATCCCATAAATTCAGAGAGGGGTGAATTTGGTGAATTTCGTACTGTATGGCCTGAACTTTTGAAAGATGAAGAGCGTTTCAAAATGTACACTTAGGATGTCATTAAAGGAGTTTTCTAGGCTTCAATACCTTAAGAAAAAATAATTTTAAATCGAAAAAACTCAAATGTCACTTTCTGATGCTTCAAAACACGTCTGACGAAAATCTGGATGTCCAAATCTAAGGCTGATGCGTTCTGGCGTCAGATAACCCATAGCATATCACAACACATCACGGCAGTGTGAGCACTTCAATATAATTTTGGCCTTTTGTGATGGGTTTTTTCAATAAACCGTCATTACACGTGTCAACACAAAAGTCAGCATAGTCTGAATTCGCCAAAGTTGCAATGAGATTTTAAAAACATGGGTCAAAAAACAATATTTAAAAAAAAATCAACCTAAATTAGCCAAGCTTGATAAATCTGCAGTAAGCCTATTTCTTCAGTATATAATTAATGGGGTACCTGCTTCGGTGGCCGCATGGTCTAAGGCTCAACTCTCGCAGTAGACTAGACTACCGATGACGGGGAGATCGAGGTTCGAATCTCGGTCGGGTGTACTAGGGTTTTTCCAAAATTGTTTTCCACTCTCCACGCAATTGCGAGTACACTTCCTCCAAATATAACCTTTCTAATCCCAAAAACCATTATAATAATTAGTGCATAAGCGTATAACGCGAACGGGTAGTAAGACGCGGTGCCAAAAAAAAAAGATTATTTCACTGTGGAACATAGACTAGGCTGAGTGATTACATTTTGAAAAATTTTGAATACCATTTCTCTTCTTTAAAAGATAGCATAAAGCCCTGCACTAGGAGCTATAATACAGTGCAATTTTAAAAGAAAGATCCTTTTAGAAATAAAATGCACTTTTTTACGCTCAAAATTGATAAAATTTTACTATATTAATAATGTTATTTTACAAGTACAAATATTGATAAACGTGACAGATATAGATCATATTACTTGCCGTGTGAATACGTGAAAGTAGATCTATTAACTTTTCTATCTAGATAAACTCTTTTGCAATGATAATTGGACCGTAGATGACTTACTAACAGTTTCCATCACATTGTCTTCTTGTGGCGTGAGAAGATCCAGCCAAGGATTTTCCCTTCTCTAAACTTTGATTTGTGTGTGTGAAATGATACTCCTATTACTCTGGCGTGTCTTCAATTCAGGCTTGGTGGTGGGCAGCTCGGGGTTCGAGTCCCTTTCGTGTTTACTGAAGGTTGACGCATTTATTGATTATAGTTTGATCGGGTGGTGCAAAGAATAAAATCATGATTAGAGAAATGACCAGTGTGATAAAAGTTTTTAATTTAAATTTATTAGAGGTATTTAACGTGCACTTTCTGAACCGACTGATCATATCAGCACACTAGAATTTCTGTGAGAGAATGAAAGAGCCTAGCAATTTGGCCGGGAAAGCTATTTCCACATGCCTTCCAGGGTTCTTTTACTTGCCAAGATTGACATGGGACCGACAGCTTTATTTACCATCCGAAGGAGGTTGTGCTACCGATTTTTATCGCTCAAGAAAAATCCGTTGACCTCGACTGTATTTGAACCCACGAATATCAGGTCTTGAGGCGAGCACTTTACCTCAAGAACACCGAGGTCGATAAAAAATAATTGAATAGTACAGGTGTAAAGGAGGAATTTGTATTACACACATTTTCCAGAACAACCACTTTTTTATATGTCAAATCTCATAAGGACCTCAGCAAAAAAATTAACTTAAATCAATTTAAATATGACAGATACCGCTTTTAACCATAATCTAAAGTGCATTATAAAGGTATTATGATTGTCTAACAGGTGGCAGCACCAACTCAATTTAGGTTTAGATTGGATATTCACCCCTTGTCCCCTGTACCCTTATATTTGTAATTGACAGCTCTACTTTAGTGGAAGGGGGATTGTTTACTTTTAAGACGCAACCAAAATGAGACACCTTAGTTTAGGAGCACGCATGAGGAAAAACCCAATTATTTAATACAACTTTTATCTCCACAAAGCACTTTCACACATAGCACCCTCCAGTCGCTATACGTATGTAGTCACCATAGGAGCGTCCTCCGGTCTCTAGACGTGTGTAGTCACCAAAGGAGCGCCCTCCGGTTTCTAGACGTGTGTAGTCACAATAGAAGCGCCCTCCGGTCACTATACGTGTGTAGTCACCAAAGGAGTGCCCTCCGGTCACTCTACGTGTGTAGTCACCATAGGAGCGCCCTCCGGTCTCTAGACGTGTGTAGTCACCAAAGGAGCGCCCTCCGGTCTCTAGACGTGTGTAGTCACCAAAGGAGCGCCCTCCGGTCTCTAGACGTGTGTAGTCACCATAGGAGCGCCCTCCAGTCTCTAGACGTGTGTAGTCACCATAGGAGTGCCCTCCGGTCACTATACGTGTGTAGTCACCATAGGAGCGCCCTCAAGTCGCTAGACGTGCATGGTCACCATAGGTGGAAATTCTACGAGCATGTTGTTTTTGGTATAGTCTGATTCCGGCAGCAAGGACCTTTTAGAAAAAAATATAAAAATATTTTCTTGCTCCAACTTTGAGAACATATATCCAGTGTTATTACCCGTTTCAGTGGTCTAAGGCGTCACTATCATGTTAGACTTGCCTGCTGATAACAGGGAGATCGGGGCTCGAATCCCGGCTGGGTCAACAAAGAGTGTTTTTTCTTAAATGGTTTTCCACTCTCCTTCCACGCAAATGCAGGTAGTTAACATCTAAAATGCTTCCTTCCTCATCCTTATCCCGTTAGAGTAATGATCATTTATGCGTATAATCCGGACAGGTATTAAGATAATGATAAAAAAAAGTGTTATTGAGAGAGGTGTAAGTTTCTGTTTTAACTTGACCATTTGGTATTTCGTCTGTGTGTATCTCTGTCACGCAATAACTTTCAGATGCGTAAACCAATTTTAACGAACTTTGGCAAAGACATATTTGTACAAGTTCGAACGACGTGTGTACATAATTTTTCAAAATGGTGACCACTCAAAAGGTTTTTTGTTTAATAGCTCATCTCAAATGGTTTGATTTCATAATTCTAAGTTATCGATCGAGGACATAGGTTTTTTTAAATTAACATTTTTTGCGGGACTGTCGTCTTAAATCACGTGGTTAGCGCTTATGCCCTTTGTTTTACACATTTCCTGGGGTTTAGTTGCATCGCGTTTCCAAGTGATCAAGAAGGGAACGGCATTCTATTTGCATAAATGAAAGTGCTACTCATAAATTGTAAATTAATTATGAACTATGAAACTCTGTTTTGTGGATGTAGGGGATTACGTGAAATAATTTATTTTGTTCATTTTGTTTCCGCCTTTCTTCGACACACGGGTCTTTTTTTTTACCACCTCTGATTTCAATGGAAATAATGACGTTTGGGATCCGCCAATAGATGAAACAGAATTTGACTGTCATTAAAGCTAATACACCACATATCCATACGCCAATACCTCTATAAATACCTTTAATTATATAAAGTATTACAGTACAATGAGCGAGTGTTATCATAGTTTTCAATATGGCCCTCAAAAAAGTTTGTATTTTCTCTAATAACCTTCCTTCTGTTTTTTTATGTTTTTTTTGCACCTCGACATATCATCCGTTTTGGCTATCCACATTTAATCACACTAGTGGAGTAAGAATGATAACAAAACTGTACCCGCACTTGTGTAAAGGGAGAGTGGAAAGCATTTAGGAAAATTCACTCTCAGTACAACCCGACCGGTATTCGAACGCCGACCGCTTCTTCATTGTCAAACCAGACTAAAAAGGTTTGACGCCTGGTCCGCGTGCCCACCGATGTGGTGAAAGTTTGTATGTGGAAAGAGGGAAGGGGTTCTTACTGTACATCTACATGTAGGCCTACACTTAGGGGACGGCCAGACTGGGCGAGCGAGCGACTAAAATATAAAATAGAACACATTGGTTGTAATGAGAGGTGGCCAGACTGGAGCGACTGAGCGCTTCACCCGTGACAGTCTAGTTTACAGGTGCTAGGCAATATTATTGTATGTTGGTTCATTTAGTGGTAAGAAAACTTCTCATTTTGACATGATATTTGACTTTTTTTATAATTATCGATAGGTTTAGCACACTTGCTACTAACGGCCTATATTAATTGGTTAAATCATAAACCATACATATATATATATATATGTAAAACTGATATGTTAAAATACTTCATTACTATAATCAAAGTAGGCCTTTACAATTAAGAATCACCATTAGCGCGGATAGAGGATGGGAAAACCACAAAAATAAATCACTTGTCAAAAACCACCCTCATTTCACTGAGCCAAGATTCGAACCTTTGCCTCCTCGTCAACAACTAGAGAGCTATCTGCTAATCACGCGCTCGCTCGCCCAGTCGCTCACCAGTTTGGCCGAACCCTTACTCATTCTACGCATCTTAAGTAGTAGGATTCTAGTAGAAAGAAACATTTTAGAAAATACACATAAATTTGTACTTTGTAGTGGTCAACGTAAATAACATTTTACTTAATTATTCTATATATTTTTTTTATTTGAGGTATTCAAGGTGAGTGTAGAAAACACGAGTTAAGGGCAATATATATTTGCGGTTTTAAAGAAAAACTTTTTTTTTGTTCAAAATAAATCAAATAATGCTCCTGTAGAAACAAAGAGTTTAATTTTCTTCACATGGTGATATCAACAGTTGTTGAATATCTGTCAAGGGTGTCCTGGAATTTAATGACAAACTTTTTCTCTCCATTTAAAAAGTTTGTCATCTAATGCAGCTTTGCTCATGACAAGTATTCAACTATTGTTGATATCACCATGTGAAGAAAATTAACTCTATGTTTCTATTGGAAAAATATTTTATTTATTTTGACTAAAATAAGTTTTTATATAAAAATTGCACAATTATTGACCTGTTCTCGCGTTTCCTACACTCCCACCTTAACGTGCACTTTCTAAACTGACTGATTATATCAACACACGGCTTATAAGCTAACTTAGTTCTATAACAAACACAACATCCAGCCCCCGGCCGTTAATTCATCACTGTATATGGGGAAACCCACATTTCACCCATGATAATGATTTCGCCCGTGCCTGGAATTGAACCCTGAACCCTTAACTCAGTAGACTAACACGCCACCAACTAAGCTAAGGTGTTGGGAATTTTATTATATTAGTACATTATTGATAATTATTATCTATAAAAAATTACACTTGCATATCACATCACTTGACTTATGGATACATGAAAATTTGGTTCAGTACATTTCTTTTTTAACTGTCAAAGAATTTTCTTCCAATCTCAATCGGATTGTAGCTAACGAGAGTTATAGAGGTTTGCGTTTGTTTCCAGACGGCAGTTTGGACCCTGCGCCTTCCAGAAGGTCTCCGTGGCTGCAGTCCCGGGTTCAAGGCCTTGTGCAATCCCTACATGTCCAGCAGAGGCAGTGGCGCTCTAACCAGCGGGGAACCAACAAGTGGCGCCAGTACGTCCCCGCGCCACTGCGCCGCCTCAAGCGTCTGTTCAGCACAAACTCCGAGCCCGACCTGCTCGTGGATGCCGACTGGGACTTTGGTGCCGGCCCTGGTGAGCCTCATGGGAGCGGCTCTGAAGGGGGTGAAGTAACGGCGTACAGCGCGGAAAGGAAGGTGTCTGGGAGTCTCCACCATGAATCGGAGGAGGACTTCCAGTGGACGCAGAGCGGCACGGCGAGCAAGCTGCAAGAGCCCAACAAGCAGTACTACGTACTGACTCCGGAAAGCGACGCTGGCTCGAGCGGGGGGGACGGGATGACCCAATGGAGGAGGAGTAGGTCGGACGCCGACAGTGACAAGGCGGGTGTAGAACCCGGGGCCGCCGTAATGGCGTCACCTCAGGATAACCGTGGGGTGTCACCCGATGACCACCTGGAGACGTCACTCACGGGTGTACAGGTTGTCCAAGAAAACGCGCTCAGTGAGATAAACATTCCTAGTTCCTTGTGTGATATTCCTGAACAAAAAGTTGTGCCAAATCTACTTTTGACGTCGCCGGAAGTAGTCAAAGAATCTCGACAGATCACGGGCTCGTCGGTGGCATCCACCGCGAGTTCTAACCACGTTCCTGTTGCCCGCGTCTTGCCCCCAAGCATCGTCTTGTCCGAGAGCGTCATGCACCCCAGCATCGTCTTGCAGCAGCCGGATCAGACGTCGTCCGGAGAGGACGCCAGGTCGAGAAGTGACCCGGGTCAGCTGCACCTGAAACTGCACGCCGCCGAGATGGTCCCCTCTCGCAAGTCTCCGGTCACCGTGCAGGAGTGGGTCGACTCCTTGCCCCTCTCCGTCAATAGGTGAGTCCAATGGCAGGTAGTTAGGGGTCATCCATAAACCACGTGACGCTGTGGAGAGCAAGGCAGGGGGCAGCTCCAATGTCCACACGGTGCAGGTTGGTACATCACACCGCTACTTACTAGTTGTAATGTTGGGAAAATAATATTACTGTTCATATTTTTAAATCATTTATATTCAGGATTGAAAGTGGTTTCTGAGTAGTATTAAATCTGAGTCCCTCTTTTAATAGTGTCTCAAAGTTTCCCTATGAATTAATGACACTCACGCTTGATGTAAAAAGTTATGTAACACAGGTTGAAGGGGCAAGGGGTGAGGGGTTATGCTAAATGTCTACTTGGTGCTACAAGGGAGGGAGGGGGGTAAAAAAGCAAATAAAAAACTGTGCCGCGTGGTTAATGGATGACCCCTTAGGTGACCTGCTTTACCAACTCTACATTGATGGGTCACTCGACATAGTACGAACATTACACGTTTTAATTAAAATAAATTGTATAATCTAGGTCATTACTGAGTGAGGGTATTTTGGGATATAACCATTTTTTTGTTTCCATGGCGCCATACCACCTGTTCGACTTATACGCTTAGATACTAATTAACGCGAATAGTTTTAGGAATTGGGAAGGTTTTATTTATAGGAAGTGTACCCACATTTGCATGGGGGAGAGTGGGAAACCATTTTGGAAAAACCATTCTCAGTACACCCGACCGGGATTCAAACCTCGATCTCCCTGTTATTGGCAGTTTAGTCTACTGCGAGAGTAGCACTTTAGACCATGCGGCGTTAGACCCAAGCAGGTAATATAACTATTTGAGAATTTAACTAGGCCTAGGTTTTTTTTTAGTTTATTTTGTCAATTAAAAGTATTTTTTTCTATAAAAGCTGTAAAAATAATGAAGTTAACTTCTGTTCCCTTCTGTCCCACTATAATAATGCATTTTTTTATTCTTCAATATATAGGCTTGTAGACTACCGTAATGAAGTTTTTTTTTAAATCACTACATCTACAAATCCATTTTTTAAAATACCCTTTAAGCTATACTTCAAAAGGGATTTATTGCTAGAAAAAATTATTGCCATTCCCTGTTGGGAACTTAACCACGCCCCACTACAGGTATAAATAATTACTGCTTTCCCAAAAATAAATTTCTGGGTAATGCCCTAATTTAAAATAATAAATACTCCTATTTAAAATAACTTTGCTATCAAAGTCTTGAAATTAATCATCTGAATACTAGAAAAGAAGACCGAAGATCATAATTTAATTTGATTACTAAACTACCTTGGTGCTTTATAATGGGTAAACAAAATGGTTATAGCATTTTAAGTTTCGTTATGCCAAACTTTGCACACACACAAAATCTCATCTTTAACAATTCTGATGGTGTCAGAAAGTTTTAATAATATGTAACATTATTTGAATACCAAAGTAAATAAAGTGCTATATATACAGTCAATTTGCCACTGGAGTAGTGTTAACTGACAACCAGCAAAAGCTACCATATTTACTCTCATTATATCCATTCACCAAACCATATGATTTGAAATACCCTGTGTTGATTGGTTGTCATTTTTGGCAGTCAAAACTTTCGCAACAAACAATTCGAAACTTTCACAACCAATAATTTTTCTCTAATTACCGGTATGTTTTTATTTTAACCAATTTTAGATCTTCTGCTAGCTGTTAGTTTACCACCACTCGTTTGGTGAATGGACTCTGCCTATAAATTATTTTACCTGCTATATAAATAGTTATTTTCAGATTATTTCAACACACTATAATGTGGGCATATAATGACTTGATTACGGTCTTTTATTTTACAATATCCCCGACATTTTGATGGTAGATAACTAGTACAGGACTCCAAAGTGACTAATCATTTAGTATCAGTTTCAACTAGTATGAACTAGATACATTGTGACAAGACTTCTCTTCTCAACCAATCATTCTTCATGGGTACCATGATAAATACAATTTAATCTGCCGATTATGAAACTTTACATCGCTATGTTGACAATTCTTCAACCGAATAAAAAATGTCCTTGAAAGGAATTGGACAGGTCATTGAGAATAATTATTGTCCATTTACTGGTTAAGTCTTTCCAAGGTGTTTTTTTTTTGTGCACCGCATTAAAAGCTACTATAAGTCTGGACTATCAGCATTTTTGTTTAAATTAATGGAATAGGGATTAGGAAGGTAGAATATGGAGTAAATGTGCCTGCATTTGTGTGGAGGAAGAGTGGGAAATGATTCAGATTAAAACAACTTTAAACATGGTGGCTCCAGACAGGGAAAATCTTAAAAAGTCAGGGAATTCTTTGATGTCAGAGAAAATAAGTAAATGTCAGGGAATTTGATCAAAAATAAGGAGAAGTCAGGGAATTTAAATACTTGACTTTTTCTGCACCTAAACATTTAAACAAAATTGAGAGATTTTATTTCTCGATGCTAACAAAATGTATTTTAAGATATATCACCCTTAACATGAGATGGGTTGTACAAAGTTTGTTTTACACCACATTTACACAGGGATACAAATAATGCCTAAAACATTAAGTACTAGAAAAATAACTTACAATAATGTTGATGTTTAAAAGCTTAGAATTTTTAGAAAATATGTGATCAATATATAATAAACAAAAAAAAATCCAACTCACAAAAAAAACTGTAAAAAAATTAAGAAGGGATTTTTTTTAAGGTTGTTTGGAAAACCTGGAAAAGTTGGGGAATTTCATAACAAAATCTTTGTAGTCACCCTGTCAAATTATATGGCAGGGATTCAAACCCCGGTCGCTCCATCACCTGTAATTCAGTCTAATGCGACTCCTTAAACAAATATATGATGGTAAAGTGTATGGATCAAAATGAAGGGGTAGGCCATGTAAGACGTGGCTAGATGTTGTAGCCAAATGTGTGAAAAAGAGAAACAGTTTTAAGAATAAAAGAGCATGTATGACTCGGTGTATGGATGTTGTTGAAGCGAAGGGAGTATGCAAGAATAGGGAAGTGTGGAGAAAGCTAGTTAGGATGGATTAGGTAAGGGGTTGTTTTTGAGCAATATTCACAGTCTTGTTTACACCGTAAGGGAATGGCGTTATTATGTGTGT
>CABFWO010000097.1:33606-52842 GCA_902155825.1 Timema genevievae
CGTTCCCTACACTACCAACTTAAATGTCGAACACAAATATATATCTAAATATTAAGTTGATTGTTAGAGGTAAAATGTATGTACACAAGTGTCTGTAATTTCAACCATCTAGTCACGCAGTGTGGTGGATCATCAAATTCCTCTCCAATCTTGTAAAGTTTCCTGGTTGGACAAGTTTCGTAGTGTCTGACCTCTTCATCCTAGTGAATGTCATGGTCAGAAGGCAGCTCTACTGCAAACTTTGCCGCCAGGAGGTAAAGAGCATTATTGGATTATTGTTGGAAGTTGAAGACCTTGAGGTATCTTCTTCTCTGGTATGTGGCAGTTTGTGTGCGGTGCGCGGGTGCTAGGGTCGTCTTCGGCTCTTGGGGGGGAGGGGGAGCTTCTGATAGACAAATTGCTCACATTTTAGCCCTCTGGTCCTTTTGTTGTGTCAGCGAAACTTGAGCTTTATTCAAAAAATCAATTGCAGGATGTGTGACTCGTTGAAGGTATGCCTATAAATTAAGTTTATGTGCATTTTAAATTCTTTATAATCAAGCAACATATAGATTATAGCTTAGGAGGCCAAATTATTTGTTGAGGAATTAATTAAATTAATTAAAACACTCGCATATGTGTTGAGTAAAGATGGGATGTTCGAATCCTGAATTCCATGAATCCTATGGTATTTGAAATTCGTGAAAGTCCTTAAAAAAACCATATTGGATACAATAACAATTTTAAGCAATTGGTAAAATATTAATATAGACTTGTGTAGTTGGGAGGGTAGCAAAATCACCACAAAAAAAAGAAGACAAAAATCATATTATTAATTTACTAAAAAAGTGTTCTTTTGGTTCTTTATGACGTAATATACTTGACAAACTTATTATAATTTTTAAGTGGCACCAAGCCTTTAACAACTTTTTTTAAATTAAAATTAAAATAATTTCACTTTAACCAAAATTGTACATTTCTAAAGATTTAAGAATTCTAATTTGGATTTGAGAAATATAGGATTTAACCCATATCTAGTGTTTAGTATTACAATTTTTTTTACTGATATGTTTAAAAAAACACTTCTGATAATTCTTACTAACAAAAAACGAGTGCAGATTTTTATCTCTTCAAGAACCTCTTAAGGGGAAAGTTATTTAGTGACTCAGATATTCAATTATTCTCGAACCAGTTTATACACGAAATTCTGTTAAGAAGGAACTTTAAAGAAAATACAAACATATTTTTTGCGGTTAACATTGATAACATTTTATTTTGATATTAATATTATTTTATAGGTATTGATACTATCTATAAAACATGACAGTTAACAGATCACATGAATCTACCTACCCCATTAGACCTTAATAGTAGTCCTGACTACTATTACAAACTTTATTTTAAATATCATAGCTAAAATTGGAGCTCCAGCTAAAAAAAAACTCAAACAATAAGACACATTATGTAAAATACAAATTACCTACTAAATGGTATTAGTTGAAAACAAATTCAGGGGAGTTTAATAACAGGAAAGAGGGGTGCTAGTTGTAATAGGAAAATTGCATAATGTAAGGTCCATGGAAAATTCTCGGGATACCCATGTCCTGGCTACTATTAAGTAAATCTATCAATTTCTAGGACCCCAGCTACTATTAAAGTCCCTGGCTAATATTAGCTTAAATACGATATAAACAGATTAAAATTGTTTGCGTAACGTTTATACATATAAAAAAAGTGTCTTTCTATCTAAATATGACTGTAACTAGATGTCTAGCCAATTTGTGAAGTTTTGCAAACTTTGTTAAGCGCTTCTCCCAATATTTTATTCTGGGTTGAATAAATGCTGCTTGAAGTGTAAAACTGTTGACAGAAATATACAGAAGGTTAAAAACAGCTCTTCCTGTAACATTTGCAGTGGTTCTTGTGTAATCAAGGTGTTAACTTAATATGTGGCGCTTAGTTTGCTATAGGCCGGATAATGGTATTGATGATTGTGAAATACAGGACTGTCCCACAGTTAATGTACCTGTCTGTTTCTGACTTGGGAGGTTTTATTGTTTTCTCTACTAACTTGCTATTAATTACCATCTTCATCCCTTCCCACACATTAATAATCAAGTCCCGGATTGTTATTACCTAGATATTCTAAAAAATTACTTAAAATTTTCAAAAAAATTATCAAAAAATATGATCAAAATCTTGTAATAAATGTAGGCTACATGACTAAATCAAACACTCACTTTACAAATGTAAAATGCAATGAAAAGTCTTTTATAACCAAACTCTTGCGTTCTGCTGAATATAACATTGATTTACAAATATCTGCTTAAGAAGTAATAGATACCCCCTCCCAACGCAACCCTCTAAAGTTTAGTTGAAGTATCATCAGGTAGGTGTATTTTACAACCAAACAAGCAAAGAGGGTACCTAGTTCATTGCCTACATTATAATATTATCTTCTTATTCTGACAACTATGCACTGAAAAAAAAAGTTTGAGCATTTATGCATCCATAAAATATCGGTAGCATTTAAAAATATACTTATTCAGCTATAATTCCTTGAATTACCAAATCATTCCTAAAAATGACATATAAATTACTTGAGATTCCTAACCTAAAAATGACTTAAAAAAAATTATGCATACAAGAAAATATGACCTTAATTTCCAAAATAATTAAAATTTACAAAAAAAGACCTATAAAATAAACATTTCTACAACAAGGGGATCATGAACAGAGTTTATGTACATATGGGCATTGGCTGTGATGAAAAAAAAATGTGTCATTAAAATCTGGGCCCTGGTGATTAGTGATTACAGTATTGTATATTATCTTTTACACTCAGTTGGGTTTTTTTTTGTGGCAACCATGACAAAATGTAATGTAAATAATTGTTAATATGGTAAAAGGTTTTGTTTATTTTTTGTCTAAACTAGTTTTGTACGTGTGTTTCTAGGGGTGAAGAGGAGAGGGATGATCCTGTGTTGGATGAAGCAGACGAGCACTTGGATCTGGGGCTCGGCGCAGAAGGTAATTTTAACATTGTTTCTTATCGGAGCATCAGCGCATTCTATCTTATAGAAATTTTTTAGCACTGCGTCTTACTACCCATACGGGCTATACGCTTAACTACTAATTACACAAATGGATTAGAAATTGGGAAGGTTGAATTTTAGAGGAAGTGAACCCGCATTTGTGTGGAGGGAGAGTGGAAAACCATTTAGGAAAAACCACCCCCAGTTCACCCGAACCAAGATTCGAACCTTGATCTCCCTGTCCTCGGTGGTCTAGCTCAACACGACTGGCGCGTTAGCCAACTACGCCACCGAGGCGGGTTATCTTTTAGAACTTTGGTAGGAAGGAAGGACCTTTATAAAATACAAACATGTTTGTTTGTGATCAACATTGATAATATTTTACTTTATTAATAGTGTTATTTTATAGGTGTTGATAGTATCTATCAAAAGTGTCAGATGAAGATCACATGACTTAATGTATAAATACATGAAAATAGATGTAATAACTTAGCTTCCTATCAGAATACTCTGATAGAATTACTCTAAGATTAAAACATTTTTTCATAAGCTGCACAGAAAATTAATTTATTCTCATATGTTGGTTGAGCTTTTTTATTTATTTTTATTGAGCCTGCTAACTTGTTTATTTTTATTCCTCTAGATCTCATTTGCCAACAATAATATTTGTTCAGATTTATTTTATTTCCTTTACAAATATAATTTCTCCTGTTTCTTTTATTTTTAATATCCATGTTTTCATTTAGCAATTGCAGGCCTGTCGTTACTTGATTTACCTACTCCTTTTGATACATTCACATTTTACAAATAAATGGTTATATATCTCCTTATAAAACTATTTGAACGCATTGTTACTTCAGTATGGGATGTATCTTTAATTCATTCTTAACTTTTGTATGAACATAGCTAAACAATAGAACATGTGGTTGTGGTAATAAACACTATTGTTGTTTTTACATTCCGCACAATGCAGGACGTTTAGAAACATCGATTGGTAAGTATAATTTACAAATAACAAATATTTGTATTTTTATATGGTGAATATATTGAAATATACTGTACTGTTATACAGTTTTGTACTTATTATTATTTCCTATATTTTATTTTATTATAGTATAGTACTACTATCACTTTTAACATTCTTGTTATTTTTTTACTCCAATAAAAAAATCTCAATGCTGTGGTCTAGTGGTCAAGAGTTCTTAGGTTCGATCCCCAGTGCCTCCAGAATGTTTCTGTGAAGAAGAGGGTCTGGAACAAGGTCAAATTCAGCCTCGATAGGACAAATGAGGATCTACTTGAATAAATAAGTAGCGGCTCCGGTCTAGTAAACTGAGAGTAACAGCTGTAGGGTTCGTTGGGCTTATCACATGATACCCTCTATCCGCAAATGTTGGGACTATCTTTGCTAACGGTGATGGCCGCTCGGTCGGTATAGCTAGCTTGCGGGCTGACACCACGAAGAGCTCTAATATGAATACATATTTGATATGATCCAGTATTTATGTATTTTTCACAAGCTTATATAAGACTATATTAGTCAAATAAAACTCGAGAGAGGGATTTTAACTTTTGGCTTGCCCTCACAATTCAACTGTTTTTCTCTACATACCCATTTTTTATTTTTATTTTCTATTTAATATTTCTCTCCGTAGCCTACTCTTGGTAAATACAAATATTATTGTTTGAATTATATGTAGTTTCACTATAATAATGCACTTAAGAGTAGCAACAAAGGAAAATATTTGATCGCAAGAATATGGTTGAAAATAAAAATAAAATAAAATGGCACAGGTTTGTGGGTGAAAATTGACACTGCACAAAACCTTAAGTCCACAGCTCAAATCCCTGCTCACATTTAATTTTATCATGTTTATTTAGTTGTGCTAAAAATATTAAATATTCTATGAATTGCCAAAGAAATTGGGTCAACACTAATATTATTTTAGTTTGAATAAATTATATGAATGTTTTATTGATATTTTCAGCTGGTCTTCTGTTTGGCGGCTGGCCGGAAGTTATTGTTGATAGGTATGTATTTATTTTCATGTGAAATATAAAAATTATTCAGGTAATAGAGGAATATAGATTAGTTTTTTTAACCATAAGAAAGAGCGATGATCTCCTTCAGTGGCCACATGGTCTACTCTAAGGTGTCACTCTAGCAACAGACTAGTCTGCACATGATGAGACTGGGGTTCAAATCCCTGTAGGGTGACTGTTTATAAAAGTTTTTACACTCTAACTCCATGCAAATGTGGGTAAATTTCATTTATACTCAACATTCCTTATCACCAACCCGCTTCAGTGGCCGCATGGTCCAATGTGCTACTCTCGTGTTAGACTTGACTGCCAACGACGGGGAGATCAAGTTTGATCCTGGTTGGGTGCACCGAGAGTGGTTTTCATAAATGGCTTTACACTCTCCCTCCATGTATATGTGGGTATACTTCCTCTAAATTAAACCTTCCTAATCCCTAACACATTAGTATAATTAGTACATAGGTGTATGACCCGACCGAGTAGAAAGACATGGTTCTAAAAAAGCATAAAAATGTTAGAATCTTTAATGTGTGTGCTCTGTATAGTTTTTAAACTTTTAAGAAAAATTCTAATGAGACATCTAGAGCTTCTTTGAACTAATTGTAAATATGTTTGTGCTGTTAAAATGGTTGTTTATGTGTTGCTGCTGTGTCAGTTGTTGATAAGAACAGGAAACCAGCTGTTGAGACAGTCAATTAACATTTTTTCAAGGCCACTGTTGTACTAAGGCTACACAATTTCGTATTTGTCTAGTCGAAGAGGGTGGAAGGCTAAAGTTCACATAAAACACTTTCTTTGGAAAGTATCCTCTAGCACCAAGCTCTTGATGCATTTGTGTTCTTTGCACCTTTAAGTTTTATCATTAGCATCGCGGCTTACTACTCTGGTTATACGGCTATGCACTAATTAATCTAATGTATTAGGGAATAGGAAGTTTGAATTTTATAGTAAGTATACCTGCATTTGCATAGAGGAAGAGTAGAAAGCCACTTACAGAAAACCACCTCAATACAACCAACCAGGATTCGAACCTTGATCTCCTGGTCATCGGTAGTCTAGTTTATTGTGGATGTGACGCCTTAGCAGGCTCTCTGCCCTTTCTGTAACAACGAACAAGGGTTCTAACTCTAGGTAAAATATAAGCAATCGCTCACCATTGAAAGTGAAGATGAGGGTCTGTGAAAACAGAGTTGATCAAAAGAGATGCGTACCATAAAATATTCATCTAAGTGAAAAGTGACAACCTGTACATTGAAATAAAACCTGGCTCCTTTAATTGAATTTATTTCAGCTACCAAGACTGATTTTATGAACACTCATTACTTACCAGTGTGTGATAAACATGAATTAAAAATGTACATCGATAGTTTTTCAGATGATATAAGACTAATTTCATCACCGCCGCTTGATTTCTTTCCCAAATTGTTCCTGGAAGGTGACCTGGCAGTTTAGGGGTAAGGTGTCAGACTACTGTGCTGGGGGTCTGGGGTTCAATCCTCGGTCCCGGCACAGATTTATCTGATTGCCAAACCCTTCCTTCCCCTCTGACAAGATGTGTATTAATCACAACTTGTGAATGTGAGGAAGGCCAGGCCTCCACCGTGGTTCGGATTCCACGTTAAACTGTAGATCCTCCATTTCATCTCACAATCACCCAACCATTACACATTAACGTAAGTCTGTACAACCCGTATGGGTAGTATGACGCGGTGCAAATAATAATAATTAATAATAGTAATAATAATTAAATAATTATTAATAATAAATAAATTAATAATTAATAATAATAATAATCCTGGAAATACTTTTCATCATGGTGATTTCTATTGAAACACATCAAAACACAATTAAATGAAAAATATTTTTACACAAGGCCACACCAGAGGTAAAATTCTCTGATTATAATTCAAACTACAATCCGCTTCACTGGCCAAACGGTCTTAGGCATCACTCTCGTGTTAGACTGGCCTACTGATTATGGGGAGATTGAGGTTCAAATCCAGGTCAGGCCTACTGAGGGTGGTTTTTACTTAATAGTTTTCCCACTCTCCTTCCACACAAATGCGGGTAGGTTATTTCTAAAATACTTCCCTCCTCATCCCAACTCCATTATAGTAAACAAATGAATAAGTAGTAAGACATGAGTATTTAAAAAAAATCAAATTACAGTTCAATTTTTTATGACGAGCGCTTTTTATAAATTATAAAAAAAATTGTGGCCATTATTAACATTTTACCTGATTATTAGTGTTATCTTATAGGTATTGATAATATCTATCAAAAGTGTCAGCTATAGATCAGATGACTTGACATATGAATACTTGAAAGTAGATCTAACTAACTTTTCCAGCTGACCCATAAGGTCATTTCTCTAAAAGTTGGACTGTAAATACATTGTTACAGTGATATTTTGTCAGAAAGTTAAAGATACCACATTCAGGTTAAAACTGTAAACAGCTAGTACATAATTTGTTTTAGAGATAGGTTTAAGTCACCATTTTACGAATTTTAATGTCAAATATTTATCTCCACTTTGCCTCCACATCTCTAATTTGATTCCAAATCTTATAAAAAATGATAAACTTAAAAGAAAAATACATAGTAATTAAATGTTAAAGTTTGTGTTATATTTAATTTATTATAAAATTCATATATTCATTTAAGTGAGGATTAGAGCTCTAAAACAAATTCCCAACTCAAAATTTAGAAGAAAAAAAGTATGTATATTTTTTTTATTTTTTGAACCTTAAGGGAATATCCTTAGGGAGTTTAAGGATTTGAGAGTCCCATCCCTAGTTGGTTTTTGACATCTTTGTGTGGTGTTTGTGACAGCCCCCAACATGCAGAGAAAGCCCTCAGGACCGTGGAGAAGGGGGAGCGCCGTGAGGGCCTGGTGCGTGAGGCGTCGGTTCAGTCCGACGTGACCTCGCACACAGACAGCCATTGTTCCAGCATGGAGTCGTATCTGGAGTCCCGTCGAGCCAACCCTGAAGAAGTCCTTCTGGGATTGGGCTTTGGGGGTCCAAGAAGGAACGTTGATTCCGACGTGTCTCGCATACCTCAACGCTTTCTTAATCCTTCCAAGGTAGTGTGATTTGTAGTGGCGCAGACGTCATTTTTAAATAACTTAAAGACTAATTTCTAGTATTAGGTGTATTAGAATGTTACAAATGATATAGCATGGACGAAGATTCCATTAGTTTTAAACCTGTGCGAATCCATAATTTTTAATTGAATCAAAATAAATCTCATGCCTAAAAAAATTCAATTTCAGTCTGAATCAAATCTCAAGCAAAAAAAAAAAATTTTTTTTTTTAGTCAAATCCAATTCAGATCTGAACCTATTATTAAAATTAAATTTTCAATCCAATTTTTTTTTTGAAGAATGGGAATTGAATCTAATGTTAGTCGAACCCCACTCTTTAAAAAAAATTGTATCAAATATTTTATTTTAATAAAAGGTTCAGATCTGAATCGAATACTTTATTTTGCACTTGTTATGATAATGTTTCATATCAAATCTTTGCTGAATATTTTACTATGTTGTTTCTGAATCCAATCCAACAATAAAATATTTCAAAAAATGTTGATAAACATTTTAGACACATTTTAGGTTTAATAATCAATAGCACTAATCTCAAAAATTGAAAAATCAAATAAAGATCGCACCACTGATTTAATCAACGTGATTCCTTTAAGATCTGGAACTCGAGCTAATTTCTTTATTCACTCTACCATGCAACTGAGCTCCAGTTGGATTATGTGAATTTGTAATGTTAAGTAAGTAGACCTATTAATTTATAGATTCGAATTTTGGGATAAACCCATTGAATCTAAATCTAGTATTTATTTAGATTTAAAATTTCGAATAGAATTCAAATATTAAAATTTGAAATTTTGAAATGTCAAAGGTTCGCAAAGGCTCAGTTAATTTGATTACCAACAAGATTAGCTCATTGCTATTGGGCTTAACTTTCATTTTAAGGCAAGAATTAGTTTTAATCCTAATGGGTTGTGCTATACATAATCTTTCATATCTTGATTACCAACGTAGTGTTCACATCCTTTCTCCATGGGAATGCTAGTGCTTTTCCATAAAATACACCTTTCTCATTCTGTCTCCTTAAAATAATGCAAACTGTGTGGATATCCCGAGCAAGACGGCACTAAAAGAAATATGTAAAATATTTTTGCATCTAAATATTATATTCTTAAATTTGAAAAATGACACCTGGACATGGGAATCGAACCTGGAACCTTTGGCTTAGTATGCCAACACTCTTACCATTGAGCTATCCAGGCATCATCCCGTGCTCACGGTCATTCTTCACTCATATTTTAAGTTATATTCTTTTGATGGATGTGTGGAATATCATCAGCTTACAATTAAGTGATGGAATGATCTGGAGCTATCAGATAATGGAGACACCTTTGACTCAGAAGGGCTTTATCATGCCAACAGTACAACAATGATTGCACAGATGCAAATCACAATATTAATTAAATAACCAAGCTATGGTAGTTGTTAATTATGTTTATAACCGCATGTAAATATATTTCCGCACGTCCATCAAAGACTCTGTCCTAAAATTTGAGTAAAGAATGACCCTGGGTTTGGGACGACTCCTGAATAGCTCAGTTGTTGGGACATTGGCGTACTAGGCCAAAAGTCTCGAGTTCGAGTCCTGTGTCCAGGTGTCATTTTTCAAAATTAAGCATATGATATTTAGATGTGGCTATTACCGTAACTATCACCTATAATAGCTTGGTTATCTAAAAATATTTTTATTCAAGATCTACAAGTGCCGTTAATAATATTTATTTATTTTCTTTTTGTCTTAAAACTTTTTCTTTTAGGAGTACAGATTCCTTGAAAAACCATTAAAAATTATAGCACTAAGAATGGAGATGGAGTAGTTTTTACCTGCATTGGTGGTTGCATCGTCTAATATGTCACGCTCGTGTTAGATTGGATTGCCGGTGACGAGGAGATCGTAGTTTTAATCTTGATCAGGTGTATCGAGGATGTTTTTCTTAAGTGGTTTCCCACTCTACCTTCACACAAATACGGCAGGGCTGCCACACACCCGGAAAATCGATAAAAATTGGTAATTTTTTTTGTATCCGAAACAAACTTGGTCAGAAAATGGAATTTCACAAATAACTAATAAAATTCTGGGATATTTGTCAATTTGGGACATTCACCTTCAAACCAAAGGATTAAGTTGACTTATTCAAATACATGTCTTACCTCCTTCCACCCTTTCACACCATTCAAACATTGGGTTGCGTAGTGGTTGCCTACATTTCCCCATCATGGTCAAACTATCACTGTTAATACAAATGAAAAGAAGTCATGATAGGGACTTTTTTGAAAAATGTATCTATTTAAGGCAAAATCTCTTTTTGCTTTTTGATGTATTTTATTATATTTGAAAGAAGGTACAAGAAAGGTGGAACAAAATATGGCTTTCACAATGAAAAGAAGAACACAATTCACACTTTGCAATGCTGCCACTGCCCATTTCCTCTAATTGTCCTATATGTATACATGTTCCTATTTAAGTGTCCTATCATACTTTCACCATTTTCCTTTTTATCTATTTTTTGGTTTCCTCGTTTAGGAAGCTGCGTTGTGCGTTTCACACTCACTCTTGATGGGTTTTAATAGAATGAAAGCTAGGTCAGGGGATTGGGCATTAACAATTGATTTTTTTCAAGAGGTAGCCATTACCTCTTTGTCCAGTAGCAGCAATGTAAAGTGTGAACTGTGTTCTTCTTTTCATTGTAAAAACCATATAGTGATTATCTCCTTTTATATGTTTCCATCCACTTTTCATGAATAATGGTAATTCCTTCTAGAAAACACAGGGAATTTTGTACTGAGAAATTAGTGGCAACCCTGAATCTTCTAATGTTCTACCTTCTTCATTTCTGTTCCATTAGTAAAGTTAATGTATGTGTCTAACCTGTACAAGTACTAAAACACGGAAAGAGGAAAAGTAGTTGGATATAAGAGTTTAATGGGAGCAAAGTGACCAACATATCCTATACTCACATTGTGTTTGTGTGTCATAATAGCGAATTAATCCAAATTTCCTTCACGAATGTTGTGCAGGTGAAAGGTGTTGCCATCGACGACTTCTTGCGCCACCAACAGGACCTGGCCGAAACGTTTGAATCAGGATTTTCTGGCTACAGAGGCTTGATTGGTAAGTTCTCTAAACATCCACTTTCAAACTGAACTCGTAATCTACACATTATTGAATTGAAAATTCACACCATGTTCTCTCTAAATAAGAATCTCTTGCCTCCAAAAATACTCATGATGAAACATGTACAGTTTAGTTCATCAGTAAATACACTGTTTTCAAACTCAAGCATGAAAAAGCTTAAAGAATTTGTTGTGATTATTTGAAAATATTTCTCATCCAACCAAATCTCTTAAAACAAATTTGATTTCAAAATGATTTAGAGAAAATATTGATTAACCTTAATTTATTTACCAAGAGCTTTTATTACCATGAAAATATCACATGTATTATTTATTCATACCCTTTTATAAATGTGCTAAAAGGGAAACACAAGGAATTATTAACTTGTTTAAAAAAATTTTATTATTGATAATGGAGCCTGAAAAGAATAAAAAAAATTACTTAAAACATGAAGAAAACAAGTAAATTTTCAATTTAATTCTGAACTCGGAAGTATATAATTTATTGATTGTCCATATACAAGTTGAAAAATGTATAACATCTCTGATAAAAAAAGTTATGTTTGTTATTTTAAGTGTATTTTCTTAAGCAACATTATGTAAAGGAGTGAATGTATGTGTACACAACATAGCTAAACATTGAATCCCATTCCTAATATTCATGGTCAAAATGTGTTTAAATTTTATAAATAGCTCTTTAAGGATATGTTGCTTAAGTTTACTTAATAATCTTATAAAGGGCTATAATTTATTGTTCATACACCTTTAACTCTCACTTGTTATAAAGAATGGTGTTGAAAAATGTCTAGTGAAATATGCTAATTTAATATCTACAGTAAACTCATGATTATTTGTGCGCTAGTTATATGGATTTGCATCTTATTTGTATGTCATTCTGACTTTTTTTTAACTCCTAACTCTTTTACTATTGTGAAATAGGCCTATCAGAATATGGTAGTGTTGTGAAGGCTCGCCGTTGACCTTGTAGTCTGGCGCCATAAACATCACACTTCGAGAAGAGTTGATTGATTTATAACTTGCTGTTAATTAGAGGCATGGTTGCATTTCATTGCAGTGGATTAAAACTTTGCAGGACAACTCAAGCCAATGAGGGTTTGAATATAATTTTATTGCGACCACAAGAATTATATGTAGCTCCAGGAAAGGACGTCTCCAACTCTTCTCAAAAACATACCTCACAAACGATTTTTTTTTTCTCTAAATTATCCTCTTTGTTAATGAAGTGTTATGACAGGTTAGATTTACTATTAAATCACATTATTTGTAGATTTTTTTTTAAAAAGCTAGTGGTCCAAATCCTCCCTATCACTAACCCGAATAATCAAGAGTATATTGTACACGGTTAGACTCTTTAGTCCGGCACGTTTTGAATCTACCGCCATTAGTTTGAGGGGCGGCCACAAGGACATTGCTATTACCAGTACAAAGGCGCCAAAGTTTTTAACATCTGCAGCCGAGTGTTTTGGTTGTGTATTCTGGTTCTGGCTTATATTCTGGCATTATTTTAGCCCTTAGTTATGTCTTCCAAGAGACTGATAGTTGTGAAAGGAGGGGCATATTATTTCCTGTTTTAAGCTTTATTCTTCTTTATATGATATAGCAATAAGTACCTATGTAGAGTGATACGGCAAGTCTAGGGGATAGGCATAAAGGTTGTATATAGGGTTCTTAGGGGACAAATTGTGTGTTCCGGTACCCGTCAGGTCCCAAGTATGCCGGACTAAAGAGTTTCATCCTGTATTAGTAAAACCATGTCCATTATGTCTTGCTCGTGTTGACATGCCACTGCGCAAAGAAGCTCTGCTTTGACAGTTTTTTGTCGTCTGTGGGCCTACTTGAATGTTGGTGGTGGTGTTTCTTCTAGGAGGCGGGAGTTCCAACACTTTAAAGCTGGAAAGGTCCAACTCCCGCGCTATGTCACCCAGGCAGTCTTTCTCCCCTCTCTCTCCATTGTTTGTGGAGAATCTTGCAAACATTCCCGCCAGATTCCTCCCCCAGCTCCACCATACGTCCCCCAGAAGACTGTTAAACATCCCCGGCAAAGAGTCCCCTATAAAGCGCACGCATAGCACATACTCGCGGTCAGGTAGCATACTGTGCTCTCGCAGGGGCAGTGAAGTGGCTAGTGATTGAACAGACTCTAATGGCGCTGTTAGGATATATTACTTGATGTGTTCCATATACAGGGTGGCCACTGATTAGAACAAAACGGGAGTTATGCTTGACTTTTGTGCATCGGGAAAAATCTCAAGTAAAGTGCTTGAAATTGGTTGTTTGTTTGGAATTTAAAGGCGATTACCACTCTTAGTAGCTTTCAGGGGTATACAAATTTTAAAAATTTTCTGTTGATGGACCTCTTCAAATAGCTTCTAGTTCTAGGGGTATCCATACTTACTAACAATACTTGCTCAAGTACTAATATTTGGTGGCATGTTCAACATGCCCTTAAAGAAAAATCAAAATAATTGTTTAAAGTTTCACAACCAGAGGAAAAGTCTTTTAAAAACAGTCCTCCCCTCCCCCAGAAAAATGGAAATTCTGCTGAAATTTTACTCTAAAGTTTGAGTGGCCACTCTAATATGTATTTATTTTTATGTGATATCGGGTGGACAAGGTTGGTGGGATGACCCGCTCTTGATGGCTTCTTTGTCACAATGAAGTAGTGTTGTGAAATACGACCTTGTGTTTTGGGAAAATAACAGTAGAAATCGAGATATTGTTGTTAGTTTTTTAAACATCACATTATACCCTTGTTTTGAAATCTTATTTGGTAATTCAGCCAATCTAGTTTGTAAGTTTGGGGTAAATTTACATAGTTAGGTGCGTTGATATGCAAAACTAGTTCCATTATGTGCAATATTGAAGTGACAAAGCTATTTTTGGTTGATGCTTGTATTAATTTATGGACTAAATAGCTATTCTATTATATTTGTTAATTACAGTTATAGTCACATCTAAATATCATATTCTTTAAGTTGAAAAATGACAGCTAGAGATGGGAATCAAACCCGGGATCTTTGGCTTTGTATGCCAATGCTCAAACCACTGAGCTATTCAGGAACTGTCCCATGCCCACGAGAGCATTAGCATACTAGGCCAAAGGTCCTGGGTTCATTTATCATGTCCAGTTGTCATTTTTAAGTTTAAAGAATATAATACCTACATTGTTAAGATGAATCTGCAAATATAGAAATATCTAGAAAATTTTACCTTGTTTAAATCTTAAAATAAACATATTAAAATTTTATCCTGTATTATTTTGGTTTTGGGAGCAATATGGTTCATATAACTTATAATCCAACCTAAACATTTCCACTTGTGTGCATTTTTGACACAATGTTTAAATGTAGTTTTGGCACAAAAATTAAACTTACACTCTTACTTTTCCTTTACATCTTTATATACAAATCTGAAAACTAGTTTAACTTAAATATAATAAATGTATATTTTTATGTGAGAAAAGGTTTACAAGTCAAGTTCATATTTTTTTATGAATCAATACAATATTAGTAACCAAACTTTCATATTCCAAAACCTAAATATTAATTTTAAACAGTCATAATCTTCATCAACTTCTTCCAGCCTTTGTCCAGTGATATGCCTCCATTCTCCTATTTTCCTTCCACCATTTTCCTTCCTTTATCTGCTTCCATTCTTCTCTTGCTGTTATTTGCTCTTCCCATTTCTTTATTGGTCTTCTATTTTACCACATACCATATTTCTTCGATTCTAAGACGCCATCGTTTGTAAGACGCACCTTAATTTTTCAGTACCACCCACGTATTATAACTTTTATCCTAAAAAAATAAATAAAAATAAAAACACTAAAATACCTAATAATTAAGAAATATTTTTAATACAGGTTTCTATTTAGGCCTACTAATAACAGTAATACCTTATTTGTTAGTAAGTATGTTATTCATCAATTTCTTCTGTATAAATATCACTCTGGTTAGTCTGAGCTGTCTTTATCTTTGCTATCTCATAATATATCGTCTTCTGAGCTATTGAGAGCAATGATCAAGATAGAACTGCAATTATTAGATGCCATTGATTCTAAGATGCACCCCATTTTTAGGGACGTTTAAATGGGGGGCGGTAGGCAATGTGCGTTTTAGAATAGAAGAAATATGATACTTATGTTCCATCATGCTCCTTGGGGTGGATAATATCAATGAATACAGCAGCCCTGTCAGGGACAGCAGTACACACTGTATTAAATTAAAAATGGGATTTTATAGAGAGAAATTACTTAGAAACTAGAAAACACAGCGTTCCCTATCTGTGGAAATATTGGCTAGAAATGTGAAGTTAAACTGGTATTATTTCCTTTTCCCTCTACATTAAAACAAGACTTGAAATGTTTTATTTTGTATCCTTGTTTCAGATACAATGAAAGTTTGTTGCAAAAAGAATGATTGATTTTTGATATAATTGTATTGTAATGTGAATATGATTATTTAGTTTAGGTTGGAGGCACTGTAAAGTCAATCTTTTGTTACAAGAACCTTTTGTGATATTGTAACAAGGTATTAGATCTCCTCTTATGCATTTATACAAACTGTGATGTGTTCTTCAGCTTTCACTTTTGACAGGTGTTGACAACTTTGAGAGCTGAAAACTGAACAAAGGCAAATTTAGTCTTATGTTAGCTAGTCTACAATATTATTATCTCCAAAAGGTGCAAATATTAGATTTTAAAAAAAGCATACAAACTTGTAGAATGTAAAAAATTGTCACTATGGCACATTAGACTAGTGAAACTTTAAGGTAAAAACTATAATACTATTACAATTTGCAGCTATATATATTCTGTTAATAATAAACATGGCTGAGAATTAGTGGAGGTGGTGGGGGGGGGGATAACCGCTACACTATTTGCAAATGCTTAAGATTGGGAATGTTTGTAGATGATACATCATACATACAGAAATTATATTTTAGTGCTTTTATTTTATGTAATTATTTAATGATTACTTCATGTTAACTGGATGGAATAGTTAATATTTTAAATTCAATTTTCAGTTAGTAAAATACCGGTACTCATACAGTCAAGCCCACTTTCAACAAAATTAATCTTATTACGATGTAAACTTTTTTTTACTTTATTTTACAGCAAAGGAAGCAAAGTATCTACTTAACTACTTTAGAATACTTACTATTTGGGATAAATTTGTCTTTTTTTTCTAATTAAAAAAAATATAAACAAACCATTCTACATCCAAATCTATTTAATTATTTATTGTATTTTTTTTTTGGTGTAAATTGAATATATAGTTGGTTGTTTTAAATGTTTATTCACTCTTAAATTAAAACTAAAATCTACAGATCAGTCACCCGAGGACGGGGAAATCGAGGTTCGAATCTCGGTCGGGTGAACTGGGGGTGGTTTTTCCTAAATGGTTTTCCACTCTCCCTCCACGACAAATGCGGGTTCACTTCCTCTAAAAAATTCAACCCTCCCAATTCCTAATCCATTTGCATAATTAATAATGCGTATAACCTGAACGGGTAGTAAGACGCGATGCTAAATTAAATTAAATTATTACAGATGAGTCCATAAAACTGCTAAATAATGTATTATTGTATGTAAGGTTACAAATAATTAAGGCTCTGCGAGTACTCAGATTTCGAGCTCCGAGCCGAGATCGTCCTTTAAGCTCGAGATTGGGATTGAAAACTACAAAACTAGCACTAGAGTAGTTACATTTAGTTATAGAATTATGTTGGTTAACCTGTCTGAAATCAATGTTGATCCTACTTATTGCAATACATATTTTACCAAACTTACCACATTCAAATTAAAAAAGCATTTACTATTTCATATTGTTTGCTAGATATATTATTTTAATCATATTATTTTAAATTATTAATTATGAGCATCAACTTTTATTATCATTAAAATTTGAATTGAAATAAATTTCTCAGTAAGATAATGTCTAGTGATAGCCCATACAAGACGTGATCATGCACAATTACACTAAGGAATAATAAACGAAATATTAAACACTTAAAATTTCTAACTGTTTATGATTCTTATGTTTTCTTATAGGGTAAATTAAGTTACTGAAGCATATTAGGGAAAATATTAGCTTATTAAAATGTGAATTTTACTAACTTTTTAACAATACAGTGTAGAAACACACTACAATAATGTAAAGTGGTATTGAAGGAAGTCAACCTCCCACTTCTTTAAATTTCCACAGTTGTACATGGTTTTGAATTTTCGGAAATATTTATTTTTCATTGATAAAAAAGTAATATTCCCTAAAATTCAAACTAATGTGCAACTGTGGAAGTTTTGAAGAAGTGGAAAGTGTAAAAGTGTAAAGAAGACATGACGAGAGAAGTGTGTTAGTTCCTATCCAGGCTAACATAACTATCCTTTCAGGTTGGCTTCCTTCACTATCACTTTACATTATTGTGCAGTAAGAATCAAATAGCCAAAGCTATTATCTATGCTTTTAGTCAGGCTTACTCTATCTATTATTCTACACTGCATTATAATACATTCCAAGCCATCATGCAATTATTAATTTTATTACTTTTCTATGATAATTTGTTAATGTAATTTTAATGTCCTTAAAAATATCATTGTTGAAACCATTTTAATTATTTTTTCTACTAGGCCCTATATTTTTATTTGAGTGGTGTTCTTATTTTTAAATGAATTTTTTAAGCATTATTTCTAATTTAAAAACCTATTATTTCCATTTCTTAACTTTTTTTCCAAAAGTATTTATATTTATGAAAATGAGTGTCATTCATATTCTAAGAACATGTATTTTAGTATATTTTTTTAAATCTCGAATTTTAAAGATGTGATATTTACCTTTAAAATAAACAAATATATACTCTTAACATTTTAAAATTATGAATATACTCAAACTCAAGAGCTTTTAGAAATACTCGACTCGAGTTCGACTCGAATGAAAAAACCCAAACTCGCAGACCCCTACAAATAATATTTTATTTTTAAACTTGTCTTCCAAGAAATTAAATGCTTTCTCTCTCTCTTTTTTTTTTNCAAGAGTATTGATATTTTCCTTATTAATTGAGGGAATTGTTTGAAGTTGGCTTGCCTGTATTTTTATGAGGCTACTTTTCAAGAAACACTTTTGATTACTTTCTCTAGCTAGCTCACATCTGATAGGATGAAGTCAGTCTTTATAAATCAAGCATACAATCACCCCATAATGAGAAAAGAGGTTTTCCTTATAGAGATATATTATATATTTGCATCCAATGTTTATTTCCTGTGTTTGTACTTTATGTTATACCTTTTACATGTTCCTATCTATGTGTCCTATCATTATTTACAAATTTCCTTTTTCTCCCCTTTGTATTTTTTTGTTTCCTCCTTAAAGAAGTTGCGTTGCACTTACTCCTGATGAGTTCTGATAGAATGAATCCTAAGTCAGGAGTTAGGAGTTTGGGTGGTAACGTTCGATTTTCTTCAAGAGGCAGCCAATACCTCTTTGTCCAATGGCAGCAATGTAAAGTGTGAACTGTGTTCTTCTTTTCATTATAAAAACCATATCATGTTTGTTCCTTTTATATGTTTCTATCCACCTTTCCTCTACGTTCTTCCAAATATAATATAAATTAAGTATTGAAAGAGCTTATTTGCACATGTCGTTACCTGTTAAATTATTGATTATTATATTTGAGTTGTAAATAGCTATCATTTTAAGAAAGTATATTTGTTAAAGTTCTTGAAATATATTATCAAATACATATATAATTTTTATTTTGTTGTTTCTCCCAACACTAGCCTTTAAGAGCCTATCTCACTTCACAGATAACACCTAACTTAAGTAGGTAATACATTTGGAACCCTATCTCACTTCACAGATAACACCTAACTTAAGTAGGTAATACATTTGGAACCCTATCTCACTTCACAGATAACACCTAACTTAAGTAGGAAATACATTTGGAACC
>CABFWO010000097.1:53479-187221 GCA_902155825.1 Timema genevievae
CCAACCCCTCATTACTATCCACGTCTGCATTTTATTCATGTGTACAACAATCTGTTGTGTTACAAGATACCAACTTTTTTTGTTTTTAATAATAATTTGCATTTTGAACAGTTTAGGCAATCTTACTTATAATTAGCCTAATACTTGGAAGTTGCCTTGTTTGCACATAGATAGCTATAATATACGTTTGCAAGCAGCACAATCTCAAATTTTCCGAAATCGAACGCTGCTATCGAGTACTATTGTGGTATCGACTCAGCAGTCGATACCCGATACTACTCACCTATATTAATTTAACAACCACCCTAAGCACTGAAGTCATTGTTCAAATTCCCACTATAATAGTTTCAAATTTATTTCATCTTCTATTGTCCATGTCGTGCAGTGTCCAAGTCAGTCACTTTTCAGTTCTGTCGTCGTCGTGTCACGATCAATAGCATAAATAAATTATTAATACGTTTATTTATGACTCGTTTGTTAGAATTCACAAATTCCTGAAACAGTGGACAAATTTGTTATAAAAAGTAAGAATAAGGAGATGGAGGAGAGTCCATATTCCAAAAACGGCACCACCTACCAGTTAATCATGCCCCCCTCCCTTCAAAAAATATCTTAAGTTGGCGCCACTGCTGTGAAATGTTTGAAAAAAAGTTATTTTGTGACCCTAGTAAATCTACAGTATTTTAGGGGTTATGAACCTCTCGTTGAGAAACCTTGGTCAAAATGAAAATAATAAGTTCCTTTTCAACTGCCTTAGATATTTGGAATTAAAATATTTATAGATATCTACAACAGGGTTGATTCTCGAATGTTGGCACTGATTAATAACAATTTATTATCCTCTCTACAGGCAATTGCTGTTGCATTTCTTTAAAATACATCCTCCTTAAACTGTCACCTTAGACTAAATAGATAATAACCAGTTCAACTTATGTTGAATAAAGTATGTAAACCAGCATATTAAAGACAAATACATATTTAAGAAGTATAGCTTTTACATACTTGTAATAATTTTATAAAGGTCTATAATGTTTAGATACAGGTTTATGGATCAATATGTGGTCATGCAGTTCATCTTAAAGACATTCAACAAATGTAAGTGTGTACATCAATGCTGAGCATGAGAAATTGTTTACACCAAATGATGTAATTAATCTTACAGTTGCAACTTTTGTATTGAATTGATATTTATTTTTTCCAACAGTGGCATGTTTAGTACACTTTACATGTTACTAATTATTTTGTTTTTGATGTTTAGAAATGTTTTATTTTAATAGCACCTTTTTTTCTTGTTTTTAGAAACTAAATATCTTTGAGTATCAGTAATGATTGGTGAATATTGGACACAAGTGAAGTAAATTTTCAAAACTTAATAAATAAAATATTGAGTTTAAATCTCAATCTATTTTACCTTGTTTCCAAAAATTACACACACTATATTCATCAATTACTCACATGCAGACTTAATCACCAACTCATATTTAAAAATTATTGGTACCTGCTTTGGTGGCCGTATAGTCTAAGGCGCTTCTATTATAATAGACTGGCTGCTGATGGCAGGAAGGATCGGGGTTCGATCCTGGTCTGGTGCACTGAGGTTTTTCTCCTAAATGGTTTTCCATTCTAACTCCGTGCAAATGCGGGTGCACTTCCTCTAAATTCAACCTTCCCTATCCCAAACACATTAGCGTAATTAACACATGGGATAATAACCCGAATAAGTAGTAAGACGCAATATTAAAAAAAGGGATGGGGCACTTTCTGTCATACACTATATTAAATTTGCTAATGTTTACTTTTTTATTTAAAGAACTACAATAATTTAAGAAAACCCATTTTAGAGACATGAACCTAATTAATAGAGAAATAGTGAAAAGATTTTTGAAGTTTGAAATAGTTTTTTATTTCAATTGGCTGTATTTTCTTCAATTTAGACATTTCTTCAACACATTAATCAGCTGGTTCCTAATATAATTATTTGTTTCCAGCATTCGCTCATATCTGTGAGCACCCATTTCCTCCCGTCCCATCGAACATGCCGGCCATTGAAACAACTCAAACCTTTGTCTTGATTCACCCATATGATCTGTGCTTTATATAATTAGTTGTGTATTTTATAATTGTAATTAAAATGTTTTGTTTTCAGTTGTGTGATGTTTTTGAGTTTTCTTTTAGTAACTTTAATGTATAATTTACACAAACAAAATCTTACCACTTCCTGCATGTGTAGAAGTATGCTTATTATGTGAGCCGCCTTTCTGGTAATATTTATTGAAGCATGCAATCTTCACTCACAAAATTGAATGACATTTTATGTAGGAATTAAGGTACAGGAAATACTGATTAAAATAAATAGAAAAATGGTGCCAAACGGTTATTTAAAATTAAACATTGAAAAGAGGATAGAAGTGCAAGGCCTACACATTTTCCAGAAAACTGTAGGCCAACACAAGTGTTAACAGGCAACTGCAGAATAAAAATAAATAAATAAAGAAACAATCAATAACAGAATTTAAGTGGCCATAACCTACCTATAGTTATGCTGCCATAGTCCATTTGGTGTTTTACTCTTATGCTGAAACAGGGGACTGATGTACCCTGAAAATTTCATTATTATGTGTTTTGTTGTGTTTAAAGTTGTGAACTTTTGTCGACAGTTTTCTGGTAAGTGTGTAGGATTTGCCCTCCTATCCTCTTTACAATGTTTGATTGAAACAATTATAAGTACAAGCACAGTATGAATTTCAAAATAAAGAGAGTACCGATTCTTAAGAATCAACCATTTCAGCTTTGTCCAGTGGTAGCAATGTCAAGCATGAACTGTATTCCTCTTTTGTATATTGTGTTTGTCCTTATATGTGCATCTAAAATTGTGTCCTGTACTTAATTACATATACCTCATAAATGTTAAGAGATTTTCCCTAAAGTGTTAAAATGTTGTATGTCAAAGCCTCATCATTAATGTGCAAATATATTTATGGCAAAACAAACCAACATAATTATATAATTTTTATGAGAAAGTATCTGGGAAAATTTTGATCAAAAGCGAACTATTGTGAACCATCTAGTAATTAAATAAATAGATATAAACTTTAGCTATAGGTTGAAAAAAATAAAAAATATTCACATGCCCATACATTAATTTTAGTCTACTTGTTTACTTGTAGGCAATATAATTAGCATAAGAGAGGACTTTACCTCTCATTAAAAATTGTTTAGAAGTAGCCTACCCTCTCACTCCTCTATATTTTTTTTTTATAAAAACTAAGTTACATACTTTTCATTCAAGACCCATGACATGTTTAGATAATAAGTACTATTTGATTCTTGTACAAACATTTTAGAATCAGTTTATATGGTAATCTATATTTTTCATATTGATAGTTGAATGTTATGTAAATCTTCCTTTGAGTATTTATTTTTTGATGGCTTGGTTTAATCACTATTTCCCCAGAACAACTTCTCAAGGAATTACATAATTTTTGCAACACCTAATATAAGAGAATCAAGAATCGGTAAAGTGTTTTTATTTCAAGGGAAAAAATTATATTGAATTATATTTATAATCAAGCATAACGATGACAAATTTTCAAAATTTAAAATTATATTGAGTTTTTATAGCTATCTGTTTTCCTGTTTCTTAAAATAATCAAATTTTTTTGATTGTTTTTTAACCAAAATTCATATATTGTATGTGCAGGTCCGTCGCACACGCCATCTGTGATTGTGTCTAAGATCATGGAGAAGTTGCGAACACAGAGGGAGTACAGTTCTCAAGGCTCTGTGGTGTCCCAGGCACCTAGCACGACTGCCACACCCTCGCTACCCCCCCAGCCCACTACTGAAACTGGCAACATCAACAACAAGTTCTCTCATATTGCTCGCAAAGTCATGAAGCGCACTAATGTTACCAGCGCTCTGAGTGTCCTCAGCCCGGCCAATCGCGAGTTCTTAGACAGCCAGGGTAGCAAGTCACCCGAAGTGCCTCGCAAAAGGATGATAATCGGACCTCGCTCATTCACATTTGATTGTGACGGAGATCTAATTGAAGTCGAGTCCTCTTCATCATCACCTCCCTCTACTGCAGGATTACCGCAGACCAAGCCCATAACAAATGTCCGTAAACCTCTAATTCACAAAGACTCTGTGTTATCAACCGTGACCAGTATGAGCTTGACTAGTATAGATAGTGATAGTGATACAGATGATAGGAGCAGTGGGTACAGCCCGACAAGACGTCAACTTCCAGAAATTAGTTCTAATTCAGAGCACCCTTCCAGAACTGCCCTTCCTTTAGTTAGCAATGTGAGCAAACCAGTCAACAGCTCGTTCTTTCATCTGCCTCTAAACAAAAGAGCATCGTCTACAAGTATCAGCAGTTGGGAGTCAGAAGCTGTTTCTCCTCTTTTGCCACAGTCCTCTGAGAAATCTCCCTCAAAGTACTTAAATAAAGCCAAGAGTTGGGATGAAGATAAATTTAAAGAACAGAAATCTCAACCTAATTTCTATGTCAGCCCTGACAACTCGGCTTTCCATCCTTTGAGATATGAATCTATAGATGAAACAGTTGAAATGAGGGCTGATAGTATGGAAATGAGTCCGAAAGAAAATGTGCTCCCAGACACAGAGGCTTCAAACTTCCCATTTTTTAACTCGCCAAGTGTTGAAGGTCAGAGTGAAGGAAAGCCTTCTGTGGTTTCAGGTATTGAGGTCGGGACAGAAGCCAAAGAATATGTACCCCGCGGGCTGGTAACAGATGCACATGAAGTGCTCTCTGACTTGAACACACTCCCAGTGAGTTTTGAAACAGACACCCCTTCTACCGTCATGTCTGACCCTTTCAGCCCGTGCTCACCAGCCCCTCCAACATGCCTGATGCACGACCAGGTGTGTGTATTGCATCGCAACACGCAGTTCCGCAGGGGAAGTCTTATGAGACAAAAGAACATCATGGAAGAGGAGCCTACTGATTCGGTCACAGTCAACTCTGCCAAACAACAAAATAATAATGATGACGTGAGTGTTAAAGACAACTGTCATCATATACATGATAGTGAAAGTGATACAACTGAAGCGAAAAATAACTCAAACGGAGAACTTATTAACAGAGACATAGATTCATTGCCAGTTGACAAAAGTTATCACCTCCAGGTTTTCAATGATCCGAGGGGGGATTCCTTTGAGATGGAAGAGGTAAGAAATACCTGTTTGCTGTTAGGGTGTGCGAGTACTCGAAAATTCAAGTCCAAGTCGAGTTTTAGTAGCTGCTTGAACTCTACTCAATGATTTTTACAAAACTCACAAAATTTGGGTTTTTAGAATTTTCAATCTTTTTCTTGAAAATTACTACTTTGATTAATTTTATTCAATTTTAAGATATAATTTCATAGAAAATAGAATTCTTAAATATTTTCTTTTGTCTAATTTTAAAAAATTCCAAAATTATATTTAATGTATTGATAAACTCGAATTTGTGTGATTATACAATTTTTCATAGAGAAATTTAATTCTAAAAGAATATATGTTTGTACTTATTTATGGTGTATGAATGGATTTTTAACAGAATTTCAACTGGAAATATTTCTTGTACAAATAATTAGAGATGTCACAATATCACTTTTTCTTGATTTCTAGTCTTAAGTTTTCAAGCTCGATTTTTCGATTCTCGATTCCAATTCTTGAACATTCTTTTTTCATTATTTTTCCAAGCATCCAACCTCATATAAAAAAAGTTAGGTATTCAACTTTATAAAATACCAAAAAACTAAAAAACTTTCATGGTCATAATTTTTTTTAATGTTAACAAAGAAAAATATCAATTTTATTAAGTATTGAATCATATAATCAAAATAATAAAATAATTAGGAATTTCATTATAGTAAACATGTATTATTGTGTACAAATAAAGCTTCATTGAATCAACATTTCTAAAAACAAAATTAAAACAAGTATAATAAACAATTGTTGAGAACACAAGTCTCTCTCTTCAATTCACTAAATAGAACCGTTAAATGAAAGTACACGGTTTTGACTTAATTACATTGGAAATAAAACTTAAGCACCATACTGGTAGCAAGTAAACAAACAAGATAATAATCGTAGACATCATTTAACTTTTAAATTGTAAGAAAATTAATAAAAGAGTAAAAATATATTCGCTTAGGCCTATAAAATTTTTTGCAAATAAAACTGTAAATTTGTCAAATAAAAGAGATTACCTTTGTTAAAAGTCTTAAAACTGAAAATCAAACAAAAAATTCAAATAAACTTCGAAATTGATACAACAAATTGCTGGTTTTATAACAGAAAGAAGAACACATTTTACACTTTACAAAAATTTAAAGTCGTCTGCCATAATTGATCCAACACACTTTAGCTCGCCAGAAATTAATGAAGAAGTTTTGGGAACGATATATCGAATATATCGGACTATGCTCTAAATTTATTGAACTAAAACAACTTTTTTGCTCTGTTTTTATTAACTATGTCAATTTTTTTCCCATTTTTATTAAACTTGTCTTATTCAAAGAGCTAAAAAAGCATTGAAAATTGAAAAGTGACAAAGAACATAACTACAGAAGAGCAGCCATCTTAATTTAATCTAAATATCGTAGCTTTCGATATACACGGTGTGATATATTGATTGTTTGTTTAGAATCGATTCATGTATTCTGACAATTTCACTTAACTTTTACTTAAAAAAAAAGTGTGTCAAAGTTTTTACCTCTTGTTAATGTCATAATGTCAGGTTGTATTATATTCGAGACCATTTATTTTTCATGTAGAACTCTTCAAAATGTTAGGATTGTATTATATTCAGGGTTGTACAATATTCGGGCCAATACGTTATATTTACAATTTGCTGGCATTTAAGTGAAATGGCAACTAAACTAATATGAGAGATAATCAAGTATTACCTGTTCTGAATGTTGCTGTTTTGTTTAGTTACCAGTTTTATTGAGAGCTAAGAATCGAAGTAACAAGAATTGTAATATTAAAATTGATTCTTTCGATATCAGTAAGAATCGAGGAATCGAGTTTGACAGCCCTACAAATAATGCTCTACACTACTCAAACTTGACTCTACACCCCTACTAATCATTATTATTTTGTGCATCAAGTGTCTGTATGAGTTTGGCAAAAATATATTCGAGCTTTTATTTTTTTTTTAAACTTATGTAATAAAAGTATTTAGTTTTTAGAATGTTAATATATATTTAACAGTGTGTGTTGTTGTTGAACAGATCTACACCCTTGAGGAAGAGAGGGCACCTTCCCAACTCCTGAGGACTCGCTCAGACAGCAGCGGGTTCCTAGACGGTGATGCTCCTGATTTATTCCAGGAGATGGCAGCTCTACACAACACCGAGCAAGACTTTGACTCGTTGGTTGATCCAGACACCCACATTGGGCCAGTTTCATTAGCACAAGATGCGATTGGAACTAATAGTGTGCTAGAAAGAGGGTTTATCACCGATAAAGAAGATGAAAGTACCCTCTCTCTAAGTTTAGGAAATAATATTACAAAAGAAAACTTGGCTCATTTCGATGTAATTAATGGTTTGGAAAATGGATATATTAATGGTTTGCATGTGCAACGTAATGACCTAGAATGTAAAATAACTAGTGCAAGTCAAAACAAAGTGTTAAGAAACGATTCAGTTTGTCTAGATGAAAAGATAAACAAAACTATAAAGAAAAATTTTAAAAGTGCAAATGTGCGGGTGAAAAGTAGTGAAGGAGAACAAATAGTTTGGCCAAGTGTTGAGGCTTGGGGCCAGGACAGATATGCTAAGCGCCTCAGTTTGCCTGTGGTTTGTATTCACGATGAAACAGGGAATCTTCACCGCCGTAGATCTATCTCTCTTCACTCTGTGAACAGTGATGATAGTTGCCCAGACAGTTCTCCCAAAATAAGAAAGGTTAGGTCTGCGCCACATTCTTTAGCACACTCAGTGTTTGATGGGAGTAGTAACATGCAGACTTGTAATAGTTATAGTAACATGTTTAGTTTTTGTAGTGATGAAAGTGTTATTCATATCGAACCTAGGCGGACAAGTAACTTTTCTAATAAGCTTAGTTTAAGCAGTTCCAGTCAAACTACCATCGAGTTTTGTGGTGGAAGTGTTAACTATGCAATGAGACAATCGTCAAGTCTGAACAACTTACTTCATTCTAGTCACTACATGGAGAGTCACAGTCTTAACCATGCCAAAAATAATGATCGCAGAGCTAGTGCGCTGAAACCAAAACTTATGAATCGATCAACCAAAGAAATTCAGGAACTGATGAAAGAACTCACAGTAAGTATTTACCTAACAATTTATACCTCAAAAATTTGAAAAGTTTTCCCTCAAATACTTGTTTCTGAGAGATAAGTTTCATTTTGAAATGTTGAGACTTTAAGACATAACATATTGGTATAAATTTAACCTACACTATGTTCAGACATTTTGTCTCTGTTTATAAAACAATAGTGTAGTTACAGAGACAAAATATTTTTCTTATAAAACTCAACTATCCTTATTTTTATTTGAATGCCACTGTTTTGTTTCTTTTACTTAAAAGTAACGTGGTTTAAACAACTTTTCTTATTTTACCTGGAAGAAGATACTCTCTTTTCACTCTGAAAAGTAGCAGTCCTGCCTTGACCTTAGCTTATCTTATAAGCTAAACCATAGCGTAACATTTCAAGGTAAGCTTGCTACATTTAAGTGTAAATGGGGTGTACCTTCTTCCGTGTATAACCTTGTTTTATATTATAAACAGGGTCTGCCATGACCTGCATTACACAACTGTATGTAATGTATTACCAAACTATGTCTCGCAGTCTTAATATATCTTCATTTTTTAATTGATTAAAAAAATCAAATTAAAATTTTGACTTCGAGGTGGACATATTTATGCACAACGGCTACTAAATTTAAAATGTCAGACCTCTGCATCTGGTAGATTTTACGCAATGCTCATGACATACAAACACACTCTTCATTTTATAATTATTATTATTATTTTATTTTTTTTATTATTATTTTATTATCATCATCATCATTATCGCATCTTATTACCCGTTCGGGTTGTACACACTTACGCTAATATGTAATGGTAGGACGATTGTGAGATGAAATGGAGGACCTGCAGCTTAAAGTGGGATCCAAACCACGGTGGAGGCCTGGCATTCCTCACATTCACAAGTTGTAATTAATACACATCTTGTCAGAGGGGAAGGAAGGGTTTGGCAATCAGATAAATCTGTGCCGGGACTGAGGATTGAACCCCAGGTCCCCAACACAAAAGTCTGACACCTTACCCCTAGACCACCAGGTCACCCTTCATTTTTATTAAAATAGAAGAAGATAAATTCCTAGAAATATTGAGAATGACACACTAATAATATAGAAACATGCTCTTAAACAGTTAAAAAAATAAATTGTTAGATTATTGAGGTTTTATTTGTGCAATACACTTTTTAGACCCAAAAAAAGAACTGAGTAGAAGTGTGTTCACTGCATGAAAGACCTGAATATTAAGTATTAAATAAATAGGCCTAATGTAAAATAGTATTATAACCTCTATTTTCAACATTAATTAAATGCATGCTGCTTCTTAATCATCTTAATAATACTACACCTTTCTTGAATGGCTTCTGGTTTGGTTACGAGGATTTTAGCTGCTCAAAATGTATATCTCTATCTAGGCCTTGGGTATGTTGATCAGAGGTTGAGGTTTAAATCCTGACTACTTACATTTAAGGTGTCTTTACATATCTCCGCTTTGAAATTAAATTGTTAATAACTTGAGTTAAATATGTAAATAATAAAAGCTATATCTTGTAAATCATTTGCTAACAGGTGAGACAAAGTAAAAATTAAAAGAAGATAAAATGGTTATTTATCCACAATATTGATCCTGCGATGAAACACAAAATCATGTTCTCAAACTTTAGCTACATTTGCTCTACATCCATCATTAATAATTTGAAAAATACTCTGATAAATCATTTACTTACTTAACTTTAAAGACTGTTTGTTATATTTTATATTTCACCTATTTATAGTGACTAGAGGTAGGTATTTCAAATAGATCAATAATTAATTTATGTTCACTTGTAAGTTTTAACTAATTTGAACTAAAATTTAATAATAAACTTAAGAATGCTTAAAAATATGTTCTTTTAAGTTTAAAAAACAAAATGTGTTTATTAAACCATAATTAAATAAAAAAAAAATTACAAGTGGTTTTTTTCGTCAGCGTTTCTTACTATCTGTTCGATCTATCCACATATTTACACTAATGAAGTAGGTAGAATTTTATTGAAAATGTACTCACATTTATAGGGATGGAGAGATTTTAATAAATACCCACGATACACCCGACCAGGATTCGAACTACAAACTCCAGTCCAACATGAGAGTGCTGCATTAAACCATGCTACCATTGATGTGGGTAACTTTGCCATTATTCAAAATCATGTTAATCTTGTAAGCCCACTTTATTTTCCTATTTTTCTGCTACAACTCTCACCATTTGGTCCGATGTTAGGGAATTTGAATACTTGATTAACTCTGCACCCAAAAAAAATTATTTTTTTTTAAAGTGAGATGTTTGGTTTCTCGTTGTTGACAAAATGCATTTTCTAGATATGGCACTCGTAACATTAGATGGTTGTACAGGCTTGGTTTTATAACACATTTACACATGAACACAAATGTTACCTAAAACCTTAAATACTGAAAAAAAAACTTAAAATAATGTTGATGTTTTGTAGCAGTTTGGTTTGTATTGTTTTCAAAAATATGTGATCAATGTAATAACCAGACAATTTGTCATTTACCAAGAAAAATTGTAAAAAGGCTTGAGTCGGTTTTTTTTTATGTTTTCTGGAAAACCTGGAAAAGTCAGAGAATTTTATGACAAAAGTTTTGTAGCCACCATATTCTAGCTATTGTTCTACCCTTTCAGCCAAATTTTGTTTCATTTTGGTGGTTTTGATCATATATCCTTGGACTTGGGGGTAAATAGGCTACAAGCTATTTAACACCGAGAACGTGCAAATGACTGCATTTTGCGATCTCAATATCCCAGTTATTTTTGCGGGCTATACAGTTCAGCATGATCCAGGAAGCTGTGGTTAGATAGTGAGTGGCTTGGCATTGATACGGCGACTGCATGAGTTGTATTGTGTTTCCAGGAGAGGGGCTTGGAGGTTGGTGACTCTCACATTGCATGCAACTCTGACACTCAGGTAAGACTCCTTCCCACGCATGTATTAGGGCCGCTTTCTAATATTTAATAGGGTTGCTGCATTGTGGTGGTTAATTGAAAAGCAAGCAGATGCACAAAAATTAAAAAAGGATCTCAATAAAAAATATAAATAAAATTATTCCTTGGTCTACAGCTCCGATAAGCTGTTTTTTACCACCATCTAATATTTTTATTCGGTGTTTCTCTTTGGCAAATATTTTAAATAGTATTAATGCATTATATAATATAAACAATAACTTTTTATTTAAACTTATCACAGACCCTTTACATAACATATTAGTCTTAAAATCCTAGTGGCAAGTATGACAAATTAAAATGCACCTTTAAAAATTTGTTGCGCTACCCAAGAACAACAATTCATGGCTGAATCAAATGCCAACAACCCAGAATTTTAATGAATCCTCAAATGTATTTATATTTGTTATAATATCGGACAATTGGTTTTGTTGCTGTTCATAAAATTATAACTCTTGATGAAATAATTTATATACTATTGTCAACCTCGTTGGTCTTTTAGTAAAGTGCTCGCCTCAGCATCTGATATTTGCGGGTTCAATTCCTGCTGAGGTCAACAAGTTTTTCTTTAGCAATAAAAATCCATAGCACAATTTCCTTCGGAGGATAAGTAAAGCTGTTGATTGTGGCATGTAAAAGAACCCTGGGAGGTATGTGAGAAAAAAAAATCTTTCAAGCAAAATTGGAAGGCCCTTTTGCTCTCGCTCATAGAAATTCTCGGGTGCTGATATAATCAGTCAGTTCAGAAAGTGCATGTTAAACATTCCTCAAATTTATACTATTTTTTGTACATGTATGCATACTTAAAAGTTAAGTCCTAGCTAAAGTCATCATCATCACCTGTTTCCAGCCTGTGGTAGGGTCAGTTTAGTAAAATGCCTCTATCTTCCTCAATTCTTCCACCATTCTTCCTCCTTTAATTTATTCCATTCTTTTCCTCTCACTTGAACACTTTGTTATCTGCTCCTTCCATCTCTTTCTTGGCCTCCCTTGCGGTCTTTTTCCACATTCCTAATCTTATTTCTCCTCGTGACAGTTAACATAATCCTCACAAACCTCATTCCCATGCTGGCTAAAGTATTATATTAATTTGTTCAAATATTTAATGTTTCTTGGATAAATAATATTTACAGGTTCTAATAAATCTAATTAGCAACTATTTTATAAATATAGTGATACTTAGCGTATTTCTATTTGCGCTAACTATCTAACCTTGCAGTATTTGTTGATGTTAGTTGTGTTGTCTTAATGTGAAAAATGAGGTGTTTATTTTGTGTGTGGGTTGCATGCACCCCAGTGGGCTCAGCTGCAGACCAGCACTCTGCGGCTGGCAGTAGAGGCGTATGGTCGACAGTTAGGCAGCAGTACTGAGGTGCACACCGAGGAGGCACTAGAGTGTACAGAGGCGCAGACAGAGATGCTGGTGGTCCAGGAGATACGCTCACACATTGTCTCGGAGCTGCGCCGCATTGCAGACTTGTTGGAAGAGGAACCTGCGGAGAAACTTGCCTCCATCACAGGGCAGGTTAGGACCACATACACACAGTCAGGAGCTGTCCATAAACTACATCACGCTAATCTTTGGGTTTTTTCTAATACGTCACAATATCACTCATCCCCCTTCCGCCATTTAAATAGTATTTTTAATTGTAGAGCATACATAACCCTTTTATTGAAATGTGTTCATACATGTTAGCCAAGCTCGACGATCAAAGTTGATTGTTTATATGTGTGCCCAGTCAGGTTTATTAATACAGAACGCTGCCCGATACAGTTAATTGTAATGTGATTTCCTAGATTATCTGGACCCCCCTCCCCCCTGTCACGCTTAGTCATCCCAAGCACTACTCCCCCCACTTGATATGAGCCCCTCACACACAAAACTACTTTATTTGGAATAGAGCACTCGCTTGAATCGTGGTTTTAGTTAGGAGGGACCCGCTTCAGTGGCCACATGGTCTAAGGTGTCACATTTTAATTGACCTGGCCTGCTGATGACGAGAGATCGAGGTTCAAATCCCAGTTGGTTGTACTAAGAAAAGTTTTTCCACTCTCCCTCCACACAAATATGGAATGATACTGGAGTACAAATTGTTTTTCTAAAACAATAATAAACACAAAAACACATTTTTAAATACATCTAAATAACTAATTTTATTTTCCAATTAGGATTGCACTAAATGGATGATATTTATGCATTCCTAACTGGAAGTCGTTAGGTAATTATTTGTTTAAATTAGAAATTGGCCGCTAAAATTTTCAAATCCCTTAAAATGTATGGTATTTGAGAAATTCGCGATTCATAAAAATCTCAAAAAAATATCTTAAATACACTTAAGAAGACCCTTTGACTTGATATAACAATTTTAAGCAATTGTTTAGAGGAATTATATAGACTTGTGTGGTTGGGAGAGTAACAAAATAACAAAAAATGTCAAAGCAGTGTTATAGATTTACTAAACAAATGTTTGCTTTGTTGTTTATGACGTAATAGACATGATAAATAAAATTGTTCATTTTTAAAGATTTGAGGATTCAAGATTCAAAAGACAAAGATTCAAATTCAATAAATAGTGTATTCGACCCATCTCTAGTTTTTATATATTGAACCCCTCTCTAGTTTCTATGAGTCCAATATGATATAACAATCATGAGAGTTTGATGGACGATGATGTAATACTAGTTGTTTTGCTCCCAGATGACTGCCCTACTGCGCGAACAGACCCGATTGTGCCAACAGTTGGCTGGCCTTAATCAAGAAACCTTGCCGGTGCAACCTACCCCTCACAACTGCTCGCAGGAGCAAATAGTCGGCGTAATCCGGGAAGAAAACCGTCATCTTGAAGAACTGGTGGAAAGCAACTCTAGGGAACTAGCAGAGATTCGACAAATGCTCAAACAAATCCTCAATACAAGAGACGCTTAGGAGTAGGAGTAGTGATTGTTCTTGTTGGTACACTTTGTTCAGCCTGACAGTCTTACCTTGACGGATTACATATAATAAGCACAGGTGTGTTGAATATGAATCTTGGAATAAAATTATGAACAAAAGAGGAAATAGAAATGATAGTGTCACCTCCCCCCCTTTTTTTTTATGTGTAACTGTGTTTGGGCCTGAAGACCTGTCGAGATGTCTTTGACCGAGGATAGGGGATGCTTACTTGTGTGGGTTGTGATTGACGTTAGACTTAGTTTTTAAAGGTTTATTAATACTACTATTCTAATACAAATGTGATGCTAGAAGTGAAGTTAAAATGAAGAACTTAGTGAATATAGATAGGCGAGTGACTAAACGAGATGTTATGAGGTATTACCTATGGTCTGACAACTAGGCGGTCCCTGCACAATCGTCGAACCTGGTTCCCTGGGCTTGAGTGGCAGCCCCGAATGGTACTTGGTGAACCCGACGACTTAACCCGCGTGGCCCCATGACAAGCAGCGTGACCTCTCAGCTTACGATATTCCGTAGTCAGCCCCGGGGGCTTCAAACCCTCCTATATAAACCAGGCGACCAGCCTGGTTTCTAGCTACGGATTGCCGACGCCTCCTTTTTGAGTTAGCACTTCTAGTTTATTTGTTTATTGATTCATAATAACTATTCTCGCAACACCCGTTATGTCATCCGCTACTCACAACATCAAATGTTTGTACAAACACGCCTTTCAATTTAGGCTTTTGGTGAGAATAGAATAATAGAAAATATAAATATATTAACTTATTGGATTTGTTTTTGTTATAATGCACTCACTCATTATAATATTCATACATTCAATTAAGTGTTAAATTAACTTTGTAATATTTATTATTTTGAGGTTGAACCACTTATACACATTCATAAAGCTTTAAAACAAATCCCAATCAAAAATTACTTTTTTTTTTACTCTCCTTGAATCTAAAATATTTTTAACTATTTGGGAGTCCCATCCCTACTTATAAGCAATGCAAGGTAAGATTGCTACAGGATAAACGAAGGGTGGATACATAAGATCAAAATAATGGTGCTCTTATACTGTAGGTTTGTGTTGGTAACGTTGAGATGATCAATATATTGCCTACTTAGTGTGTAAGAAATAGTGTTCATCAAGTTATCAGAAAAACATGTTTGCCATAGTCCTGTAATGAAGAAAAACATTTTGTTTATGAGGGGAGTGTGTTTACTATTAGTGAAATACAATTAGCACACGGACATTCACATCACTTTGTAGAAAAAATAAGTTTTTTTAATGTTTCGCTTGTGTTGTATTAGCTAGCTCTTTTACGGCATTGTAGTTTAATAAGGATTTCAAACTCAATTTCTTGATTCCTATTGGTGTCGAAAGATAACCTTAATATCACATTTTTCCATACCTCAATCCTTAGCTCCCAAATTACACTTAAAGAAAGTTCTGCCATTTAAACGAAATGGCAACATTCTGAATTGAGTAATTTTTAATTGTGGCCATTATTATTTGGTGTTCTGTCTTAAGACAGGTTCATTCCTTTTGTCTGTAAACTTAGACCACCAATGCACCCTGTCCTAAGCCCCCTCCTTTAGCTCCCATAATTTTCTTCTTTCATTCAATCTTTCCTTACGTGATGTTGTTCAGAAGACAGTTCCTCCTAAGGATGTGTCTGATCCAGTTCGCTTTGTAGCAAAGAATTACATCCAAAATGGTTCTCTTCTCACCCACTCTTCTTAGGACTTCTTCTGATCTCAAAGTTCACTTTAGTACTGGTAAATTGTAAATGCGCTCAAAATGACCATTTCAATTTTAGTGATTTTGCGCCAATCAAACGTAGCTGATTTGTTTGAATTTTTTTTTTAGCTGTCTACATTTTTTAGTTTTATTTCAACTACATTACATTAAGGTATATAAATAAATAACATTTTACAGTAAGGTTGGAAAAATGCAGTAAAAAGGATGAAATTGATAAAAACAAGAATTGTGACATATCTAGCAGTTTATAGATAAAATGTACTCTAAATGTTTATAAACATTAGTTAAGAGTATTGATATGATACCAAAACACACAACAAACAACAAAATTGTACTGAGCAAAATTGAACAAAGTATTATTAGAAAAGAGAATCTGTCAGATGATATCAAAATATTGATATACTTTAAAATGCACCAACATCTTAAAACACGAGCATGGGATAAAATCTTAAGTTTCTTGTAGAAAGTATTGGTGATGCATATATAAGTTTCTAAGATATGTTTTCTACCAGAAAGTAGAGATTAACGTTCATAATGTATGGTTTAAGATTTTAGTGCAAAATAACCTCATTTTACGTCATCTTAGAAATAAAGTGCATAAGGAAAGCACATGGCTTGCGTTCGTCAAAATCAACTCTTTGTGTGTAAATAAGATATTTTCAAACTAATTTGCTTAACAATTTACATAATTGTGAGATTAAGTGAACCCAAATAGTCAAGTTTTGATCAGACTCAGTCATTGTTTTGAAGAAAATAAATGCATAGCAAATTTTCTCAAGTATGTAGTATCATAAATATTATATACATATCAACATACCTCTAATAAAAAATTTAGCAGTCCCAATTACCTTGGTTAAATGCGAGTCTACGTTATTCAGACTGGCTAAAAAGTACATTAGTTCATTGATAGATGGCATTACAATAACTTATTGTAATGAAATGTTGATTCACACCCACGCCAGGAAATGCTCAAACAAGCAAAGTCATTGTTGAACGCCCGCACCAAGGAAAGGGTTAAGAAGCTCCTTTGATACTTTGTCCAGTGGAAGCATAGTAAAAAGTGTGAATTGTGCTCCACTTTTTATTGTGAAAACCATTTTGTGGTAGTTCATTTTCTGTACCCTCTTTCATATATTAAAGTAATAAATGTTTTCTGTAAACATTTGCATCAACTTCCATAAAACATTACCAGTAAATACACTAGAAAAGAATGTCTTTAGCTAGGGTTCATTTAAATTTTCACTATTCCTTAGTTTTTTACTCAATATTTTAAAAAGTGGAGACTGAGGAAAAATTATTTTAGTTGTGTGTCCCATTTACTATAGTTTTTTTAGTAAAAATGATAACAATAAATTTAGATATTTCATATAAAGCTATTATATATTATTTGTACTTATGTTATTTTTATAGCAGGAAATAACTTAGACATTGTTATTAAAATGTGTTTGAAGCTCATTTCATTGAATGTACAGTGTAATGAATTATATTATTTTTTATAGCAGGAAAAGACTTATTTTACATTGTTATTAAAATGTGTTTGAAGCTCAAATGATTGAATGTACAGTGTTATGAATTGTAACAAATGATATTTTTATGTATCAGATTATATATTTTATAAATTGATTTATAAGGCAACATTGTGTGTAGGAAATAATTGTTTTGGAACCATGGTAATGTGCAATAGAAATAATAAATAAAACCATTGTTGATTGTTATGATATGAAAAGAGTTTAATTTGAACATTCTGATGAAGTATGAAAAATATATTTTCTTAAAACTATAAATTCTTATGAGAACTAATTGTTGAACTGTAATTTGATGTGTTCATTATTTATGCATCACTAGCGCTGTCTTACAGAATGTTTACTATCCATGTACCTAATGTTCTTTCTGTTGTCAGTGTTGAAGTTTTTCACCTAAGAAATTTATTTAATACTATAATGTTGTCGATATCCGGCTTTAGCAGGGTCAGATAAAAACTTTGAAAATAGTCAGCCTGAAGTTTTGTTAAGTTTTATTATAAACTATAGTACAAGATGTGATGTAGTCGGTCATAATTAAGTTAAAAAAAGTTACTAGCCCAATTCAGTCATATTACCAAACAGTCCTTTTGTATGTTTACATCTGTTATCCAACTTTATCTCAAACTGTGAACAAGAGCATACTCTAGCTCTTCCGCTACACCCGCTCAGCTACTGCAGTCTTAGTTCCATAACACTGATGTGTAACTATACCGTAAATTTGTTATATTATTGTTTAATAATGAGGTGCCCCATTGGCTAAATAATTTTATAGTAAAGGAAATTGATAGAACTAAAGAAAAAGGAAAAATAAACTACTAAGCGTTCATTTGATGAAGAAAGCCCACCTAGAGAAAGAGGAAAAATGTGGGAAGAATCCAATGCACAAAGGTAACATCTTCCTTTCTTCTGTCTTCTCTAGTAGTAGTAGTCACACACACATTTTAACACAATTAGAATCATATTTTGACATTGTTGCCTTTATCAAACACAAAGAAGAAGAGAGTACAAATAACACAAACAATGGATTATTCCATTTTGAATTTTTTTTAAACCTGTTAGAAACACAGTGTCAACTGTTTTTGGGAGTAAAGATATATTTCTTTGCTATGGTTAGTATTTATATAGGCTTATTTAAAATAATAATTTGAAAAATGTTAATCTTATAGAAATAAAGAAACTATCTTCTGTTGAGGCCTGGTGGTAATCTTGATTTGGTAATCCATTGGTGGGCCAGTTCCCACTGTCTTAAGTTCTCAACTGCAATGTGTGTCTTCAAATGATAAAGGAATATTTCTGAAGATTCAAAACAATATAGAAGTGTAATAGTGTAGTAGTATAAGAAGAAAGGAAGAAACATTGTTTCTACACTGTTTTATTATACTAGTTTTAGGTAAACACCTAAATAAATTTTTGTGATCTTAAGGTTTTATAATAGACACCATTTAATAAGACATCTCATTACACCCATCTGGGGTTTAAACACCGACCTCATCATCATCGATAAGCGAGTCATCCGACACTGACAGCTTTGCCCTGATGTCCAGCGTTGTGGATGGGTCAAAAGGTGAATACATTATTAAACGTGAGTACTAGGAATGAGCGATAAATCAATGACTCTGATTTTTTTCACAGATACTTTTTGGTTACCGTCACTCACAATGATTTGAACTAAAAAAGTCTCAGTAATTAGTGACAGCTGATCACTCTGGATTGTGAAAGTGGTGACCGTTATTCACAAAATATTGGTTGGTGTATGGTGACTTACAGGTGCAGCCATTAGCGGTATCATGTTTCAATGAAATTTGAAGTGTTTCATATTTTATTTATTATTCCTTAGTGTAATCGTGCACATGCATGTTTTATGGGTTCTCGCTAGAAATGATCTTATTGAGAAATTTATTACAATTCAATTTTTAATGCTTATAAAAGTTTATGATCATATTTTAAATGAAAAATAAAGTTGTTAAAATAATATTTCTAGTAAACAATATGAGATAGGTTTTTTTAATGTGGTAAGTTTGGTAAAATATGTATTGCAATAATTATGATCAATACTGATTTTAGACAGGTTAACCAATATAATTCTATAACTAAATAGTAACTAGACTAGTTTTAGTTTTGTACTTAAACGTATTAATTGATACAAGTTTTAAATATCTTAAGTTTGAAAATATTCAATATAATATATTAGTGATGTCAAATTTTTTATTCAACAGAAATTATTATCTTAGAAAGAGACCTAGTAAAAATAATCATTATTCAATTATGTAGTAATCTATTTAACTATTTTTTATTTTCATTGCTTTGTCATGGCAATACAAGTATACATCTTCACTCAAGGATAATTCAAAATGGACAACAATATCGAATAGGTTTACCAGCCAAAAGTAGTTTTAAAGCTATATTATTATGTTATTGATGCGAAAATTTAAATTAATTTTTAGCTTGTGTATTTGTGATTTGCCCTTTTTATTTAAATAAATATGATAAAATCCTTATAATTTACTTTTAGCTGTTCTATTCCTTGCTATCCATATGTATGGGGACACATTGGGCAATCAATTGGGGGTCTGTAACTGTAAAAAGGTTAAAGGCCCCTACATTAGAATATAGTGTGTGTATACAAACTCTCTTGAGAAAACTTTGTGACACTATAAGAGATGTCAAAACAAACATGCTTTTGTTAAGTAATCATGGGTTGGAAATGTTTCCTTTCAATAATCAACAATCTTGGTGGAGCGTAAGTGTTAAGAGTAGGGATCTGCAAGCTTGGGCTTTTTCATTCGAGTCGAGTATTTCTAAAAACTCCTGAGTTTGAGTCGAGTTTGAATATATTTATAATTTTAAAATATTAGAAGTATATATTTGTTTAGTTTAAATGTAAATAGGTATCACAGATTTAAAAAATAAACAAAAAAACAGTTCTTAAAATGTGAATGACACAAATTTTTATAAATATGAATACTTTTAGAAAAAAAGTTAATAAATGGAAATATCTGTTTTTAATTTAGAAATAACACAACTTAAAAATAAGAACAGCACTCAAATAAAAATATAGGGCCTAATAAAAATAATTAAAATTGTTCCAACACTCATGTCTTTAAGTACATTAAAATTACACAAACAATTATAAGAAAAGTAATAAAATGAATAATTGCATGATGGCTTGGAAATGTACAGTAAGATAGTGTAGAAACACCACACAATAATGTAAGGTAAGTGATAGTGAAGGAAGCCAACCTGAAAGGATAGTTAGGCCTAGATAGAAACAAACACACGTCTCTCCATTTCTTCAAACACTTTTACAATTACCATTTCTTCAAAACTTCCACAGTAGCACATTTTAATTTTCAGAAATATTACTTTTTCATTATATGAAAAATGTTTCCGAACATTCAAAACAATGTGCAACTGTGGAAGTTTGAAAAAGTGTAAGAAGAAATAGAGAAGTGTGTTTGTTTATATCTAGGCCTAACCTAACTATCCTTTTGGGTTAGCTTCCTTCACTATCACTTTACATTATTGTACAGTGTTTCTACACTGTCTTGATAAAAAAAAGTTAATAAAACTGACATTTTAATTAGCTAATACTTCCCCAAAATATGCTTCAGTAACTTAATTTACCCTATAAGAATCATAAACAGTTAGAAATTTGAAGTGTTTCGTATTTTGTTTACTATTCCTTAGTGTAATCGTGCATGATCACGTCTTCTGTTCCATTTCCATTCCTCTATGCGCAGTTGCACATGTGCATTGTACGAGCTCTCGTTTGACATTATTTTGTTGATAAATTTAATTCAATTCATTTTTTAATGCTTATAAAAGTTGATGCTGATACTTTGAAATTAAAAATAATATTTCTAGCAAACAATATTAAATATTAAATGCTTTAATATAAATGTGGTAAGTTTGGTAAAATATGTATTGCAATAAATAAGATCAACATTGATTTCAAACCATGGTTTTAACAATAAAACATTAAATGTAATGTAATAATTTATTTACACTATCAAGCAAAAAACACTGATGGTACAGTCTGATTTTTATAGGAAGACCGTTAGTTGAAAATTGGAAACTTGACCATTAATTTAGTGTATTTTAGCTGCCAATATTTTTATTGCCAAAGCTTAGTGATCGTTCAAGTTTGAATCTTTTCCAAAGAAAGTCAAAGCTGATATTCATTTCAGAGCCAAGTTGAAGCTGACATTTGTTTCGAAGGCACACTCCTAGTAGCTTGCAATGAAAATATCAGTTCAAGTGATTTGGCGAGTCAGGATGAGTCACGAGTCCAGTCGCCCAAAAGTCTAGTAGAAGTTTATCATGATCTTGGGCCCCCAAGGACCTGAGTAGCCCTGTTATGTCTTCACTTGGACCATTAGACAGACGTACACGATGGATTACTTTCGCTATGCTGAAATAAAATCAAATTATGAATATAAAAATTAATTTAAGAAGTTATTTCTTTTTTAACTTTGATTCATCAGTTTTGTTTCAATTCCATTTTTGAAGCACAACTAAAGTTCTCTATAAAATAATGTTGATAAAATTGTATCAAGCAATATATGTGTGTAAGAGACCTGCTAAGGAGAAGAGAAGTGCACTTGAAGTGTAAGGAAGTGTTGAGTAGGGCGAAGTTTGTACCCATTGTCATGGACAGTGAATATAATAGACACTAGGACAGTGAAGGCCATGGGAATGAAGTCAGTGAGGAACATGTTAGCTGTTATTAGGAGAAACAAGATTAGGAATGAAGTTATCTGGGAAAGAGTAGGTTTACAGAGAGTACATGAGAAGTTGAGGAAGCAAGACTGAGATGGTATGAACATGTAATGAAGATGGAAAAAGAAACTATGTCGAAGAAAATGTTGGAAGTGTAGGAAAAATACTGCAAGGGAGATCAAGAAAGAGATGGGAGCAGCAGATAACAAAAATGTGCAAGTGAGAGGAGAAGAATGGTGGAAGAATAGAGGAAGATGGATCCATTTAACTAAACTGACCCAGCCAAAAGTTGGAAACAGTTGATGATGATGATGATGATGATGATGATGATGATTATGATCTCACAAATAACATTTTATGTCTTTTTCCAGATACAAAAATTAAAATTTCCCAGACAAATTCATTTCGGGATTTATAAAGATGTTTAAAAATAATCAAAATACAGTAGTCTCTCAGAAACTCGACATTCTGTGTAACTCCACACACGCACATGCACACAGTTGTTGGCGCCAGGCATCACAATCCAAGGTCATTCAACTGTATAACCTATGTGATATATTGTACTGTACGTATATTACTGTTACTGTACATATAATATTCGATACTGTATTGTGATTCATCCTTGTTTAGTAAACATGCATCTTATGCAAGTTCATTTGTAAAACTTGACTTTTCAATAACTCGACACCATCTCAATCCACATAAGGTCGAGTTTCCGAGAATCTACTGTACTCAATTTTTTACTAATAATTACTTAGTTTCCTCGATTTTCTGAGCATTTTTAGGCTCCCTGACTTATCCAGGTTTTCCATATGTTCCACGACTTTGGCCCCCCTGTGTGCATGTTAAATATGTCACACTTAATCCCTCGATTCTTAGCTACCAAATTCTAGAAAGTTCCAATATAATTAAACCTAGGTCGGGGGATGATTGGGGGGGTAATGATCAATTTTCTTCAAGACGCATCCATTACCTCTGTCCAGTAGCAACAATGTAAAATATGAACTGTGCTCTTTTCATTGTTGAAGCCATATTTTGTTTGTACCCTTTTATATGTTTCTGTCCATCTTTTATGTACTGTACCTAGTCACGTCTCATCCTCTCGTTCTTTCAGCTTGTTATCGGTCCACAGCAGTCAGTTTGTTTGGTAGAGCATTTCGGGGTTACTTAATATTATGGTGGGGGTAGAGGACGTCGCCGATTAAATAAATGGAACTTGTGAAGTAGAAGTTTTAAGTTTTATTATGGAGAAACATTTAAGACATTTGCACTAGGTTACTTAAGGTAAAGATGAATCAGAATACTTATTACATGAAGATGAGAAATAATTAATGCAGTGGGCCTCTAGCCACATGGTCTAGTTTTCCTCCCACCCATCTTTACGCACGCTTTTATCCACACGTATTAGAACTTTACAATACCCGTCCTTTCTACTCGCGTGCTGACCGGGAAGTTTCCCAGCACGTCTTCACTACGCGCGTGCTGAAAAGAAAGTCCTTTCCATCTGACGCTTTCCTTCTACTTAGGGTCAAAAACAGACGCTTAATCGGGGGTGCTGATTGGCTAGCAGTTCGCGCCAAACCTCCCCTTTCCACTGTGAGGCCACACGTGCAAGACACAGGTGCACCTCACAGCTTCCGGGTACTGATAAGATTAAAAAGCAAGTGAAAAGTAAAAGTAATAAATTTAGATGAAGCTAAGATTCCCACAAAGACTTTACGAAAATGAATAATACTAGATTTAAAAGTTAAAGGCCGAAAAATGAAGTTAATGATTTGAAATTTAAAACAAATATTGCTTACAACTTTGGTTAAGATTTAGATAACTTATATTTAATATTAAACCCAACTCTTAGATATGATTAAAACATTTGATTCTAACATATAGCTTAAATTAGGCCTAGATGAATAGAAAACAATAAGGTGTTATAAATTTAGTACTTCAGTATGATCCTATTAACATGTAAATAATGTCAAACTAATTTAGTTATTTAAAAGAAATGGTCTAGAGACCTGACCACTTTACAGTACCTTCTTCCAAATATAACTAACATTCAAAAGCATGAAAGTTCTGTTACTCAAACAAAACACCAATCTTCAGAATTTGGTAGTTTTTATGCTGTCCCACTTTAGTACTGGCAAATTGTAAATGTATTTACCATGACCATTGTATTTTAGTGACCTTGCAAAAATCAAACATGTCCATTTTGTTTAGAATCTTTTTACTATTTAATACTATTAACCCTTTCTAGTTAAAAACCAAAAACTTTACAATATTACCATATAAATAACATTCTTATGCGAGGTTGGATTCTAAGAAAAAAATGTTAAGCAATGGGGAATTAAGAATAAAATATTGTGGTTAAAATTACAGAAATGGAATTGTGACATTTCTCAAATTTCTGTAAATTTTGGTTTTATACAAGAAATGATCATATTTGGAAAATTTCTAATGGGTGGAAATATCTAAAGATAGTCATTTATGTTTGAAGCTCAGCTCAAGATCAACATTTGTTGAATATCTGTCATGAGCATAGCAGCATTAGATGGGAAACTTTTTAAATGAAGAGAAAAAGTTGTCATTAAATTCCAGGACACCCTTGACAGATATTAAACAACTGTTGAGGTCACCATGAGAGATGAACGCGGCCGGTTTCTAAGGCGATTTCTCTGTACCCGATTATTAAGAAAACTATTATATATATTTCAATCAGACTTTTACTACTGTAAAGATAAATTTACATATGTACCTAATTAATTTAATTAATTTGGTGACCACATGATCTAAGGCACCACTCTCGCAATAAACTGGACTGACGGGGATTGGGGTTCGATTCCAGTTGGGTGCTATGAGGTATTATTCCTAAAATGTTTTCCACTCATCTTCCACGCAAATGTGAGTGTATGTCATCTAAAAGTAACCTTATTCTTCTCAAACACATTAGCTCAGTTCACTTAAGTGTACCAATCAAACATTTTGGCCCTACCTTTGACTCTGTTGACAGATCAGATTACCAATCATTTGGTATTGATAATACAAGGCTATCTAAATCATTATGGACTATTGGCAATTTTAACAAGAAATACAATTGTCACAATAGATAAATGTCTTGAAACTATTTTGCTATGAATTTTAAAGGCAGATAATGAAAGGGGTAGTGGGAGCACTAGTGAACATGTCTTGACCACCACTCTTTTTAAATTAACAGAAGTCCAAATTTCATTTTGACAATTATTATTTAACAAAATAAATTCATCACAAATATCATTTTTACTCTCTCACACCCCTTGGGTGCCATAGCATGCCGCATGCCAAGTCAAAGAGATGGAAATAACGTAAGCTTTAAAGAGGAAGGGGTGGGGGGGAACACAAACGCTAAGTTGACACACATAAGAGAGTGCATTGTAAAGATTATTTCCATGTCTTTTTTTTGTGCTATTAGAAATGCTTCACTTCTTAATATCTGTTGATGTCATCTGTAAATTTACAATAATGAAGTAGGGTGGATAAGAAATATGGTAATTTATAGAAAATATTCCCACATTTGCATGGAGGAAATAAGCAATCATGAGGAAAAACACCTCAGTTCATGCGGCCAGGATTCAACCTTTGTAGCACAGCTCCCTTATAAAATAAAAATTAAAAACATAATTTTAAGTGTGTTAATTGCAGAAGTTTTGATGAAGAACTTTGAAAGTATACAGTTGTAGAATGGATGTATTACTATATAGTGTGTGAGTAGCTAAAATTATAAAATAACTAGTGATGTGTAGATTTTATGAACACCCCTAACACAAAAGTTATTGATAAGAGAGACATAGATTATAAAATAATCATGTTTGAATGTAAAACTTGGGTGTAAGCTTATCAAATTTGTAATATAAGGAACGTACTTGGATGGTACAACTACTTAAATTGATCAGAACAACTTCTTTGCTCAATTAAACACAAAGCCAAACGCAGAGAGGAGAGAGAGAGGACGTCAGTGAGAGGCTGGGGATAGTGAGATGGTTGTTATCTAGCCAAGAGCAGACCGACAATAGCCCTGCCTTTACACGCGCCGATGGACCTTAGCGCACACACACACACAGCTTTTTTTTTGCGACCCCCCCCCCCCCCCATAATTATATAAAATTTTGTTGAAAAATTATGTCAGCTTTCTGGTGGAACCCTCTTTAGAATAATTAACTTTATACGTTATTTATGGTTTCCTACTCTCCCTCCACACAAATGCGGCTATATTTTCTCTAAATTCTACTAAGAATACTTAAAATAAGACCAAAGAAGTTGTTCTAATCAATTTACCATCCAAGTATGTTCCTTATATTATAGATTTATATTTCTCCTTACTACAATTATAATGAATATTAATGAACCTATCAAATTTGGTCCAAATCGAGAGATATATATTTTCCATACAATTAGGTGAAAAACCTTTTCTTGCAGTATATTTTTATACGTTTTATTGTAATTTTAAGTGCTTATTTTTTGAGTAAGTGTTTATAATATTTGTAGTATAGGCAATAAAGGCTACCTATGTAATATTTATTCCATACAAATTATCCATTTTTAAAAATAAAATGTTTCTTTTTGCAGAAAATTGTTCTATATAACCTTCCTGATCCCTAAAACCATTAGCACAATAGTTAAAAAACAAAATCTCTTCACAAATTCTCTGTTTATTTGACAAAAATAAATATTTAAAGTTAGCACTTTGATAGAATTCTCTGGAAATAACTATTACAAAATATAAAAAATTGTGATTTAATGAATTAAGAGTTTCAAAAATTGGTAGATGCATTAAGTGAAATTAAAATTCAAAAAGGTTGATTATAATTTGCTTCTAATGAACAATAAATTGTCAGATATGAAAAATTTCAATAAGTTAATATAGCATCATCAACTAAACTAAAACATATAATTTACAAAATGCTATATTCCAAACACAATATATTTTGTCATAAAATGATAAATTAAGTTATTATCACAACAGAATCCAAGCAACTATAATCAACCTATAACCAAGCTGCCATAGTCCAGTCAGTGTTTTACTCTCTTCTGCTGAAGAAGGGGACTGATGTACCCCAAAAATTACACAAACTATGTGTTTTAATTGTAAACGTTGGGGCCTACAATTTTCTGCTAAGTGTGTAGGCTTTGACCTTCCTCTTTTCAATGTTTAATTTAATAAAATGTAATTTAATTACTTTAGATTTTCTTTTATGCTAACATTAATTTGTGATGAAAATAACAGCAGAAAATGAACAAAAAAAAAGGCATGTTTTAACTTAAAATATTTTTTGGCGAAGCTTTGTAAATTTCAAATCCAGAGTTTTACTTTCAAATTGAAGTCGAGCGAACAGATATTTAAAGATAAGTCAAAGTTTTTGAAGCTTCATACACCCTTAATAATGTTGAGTGGATGCAGAATACAAAATATACAAGATAAACAATCAACAATGCGGCCTATACACATAAATTATAACTATACTTAGCTCATTAGCCATCTCTTTCTTTTGAAGTTTTAAATAGACCACTTACTTTAGCCATTCCTCTTTCAGTGATATGAAGTGACGACGCAGCACATTCTCACAAAGCTTAGAGTTCTCTATTGCTTTCTCCATTTTTAATAAAATTGTTGGACCTAGAAAACATGATAATTTTGCTATTTTATTTTTTTTAAATACCTTAAATAAGCTCCCATATAAGCAGAGATTTTTTCCCTACAAAAGGTTTCAAAATACAAATAAAATCTGAATTTCATTTGATGTTTTTGGTCTGTTTGGTTCCTTAAAATATTTACCATATCTAGTAATTTATTAAAAATAATAATTGGATATGGATCGAATTCTATTTTTCTCGAATCTAAATACTAATTTTTTCTTCTAATCTCTTATCCAAATTTGAATTCTTGAATGTTTAAAAATGTGCAATTTTAGTATAAATTAGTGAAAATATTAAAAATTGAATTTTAAAAAAGTTGTCAAAAGGCTGAGTCCACAATCAAATAGTATGTTGTTTATCATATCTGTTATGTCATACAAAAAACCTTTTTGAGTAAATTAAATATATTACAACTTTTTTTTTATTCCCTTAAATATACAAGTAAAAATAATTACTTTTACCAAATGCTTAGGATTGTTCAAGGAATCGAGTATTCGAACGTTCCATTTCTAATAGTAATATTACAACATCAAAACATCATGGGCTTACATTTTGTTGGCATGCTGCCTCCCCACTTAATTTTGAAAGTGTACATCTTGATGTTCTGTTGGTGGTCCTCATTCTGTGGCTGCAAGATATCTAGTCGAAGGACCGTAGCGCTGGGTTGGGGCACAGCCACCTGGGGTTCCAGTCCCAGCAAGTTGCACTCGGTCAATTCAAGATATGTGTCTGAGTGAGTCACAGCTCGGTAGCAATGGCGAGGAACTAATACCTTCACAAAACCAACATGTTATATTTATCACTGTGGCTTTTTTTCATGGTGTATATTAATTGGTGTCAAATATCCTAGGGACGTATCCCCATCGACCAAACACTAAGAAAAGTTCATAAACCCTAGGAAAGTGACCCGCCTCGGTGGCGTAGTTGGCTAACGCGCTAGTCGTGTTGAGCTCGACCACTGAGGACGGGGAGATCGAGGTTCGAATCTCGGTCGGGTGAACTGGGGGTGGTTTTTCCTAAATGGTTTTCCACTCTTCCTCCACGCAAATGCGGGTTCACTTCCTCTAAATTCAACCTTCCCAATTCCTAATCCATTAGCGTAATTAGTACTTAAGCGTATAACCCGAACGGGTAGTAAGACGCGGTGCTAAATATTATATTATTATTACTAGGAAAGTGGAGGCCATGGGAATGAAGTTTGTGAGGAACATGTTAGCTGTCACGAGGATAAACATGATTAGGAATGAAGTTATTCGGAAAAGAGTGGGAGTACATGAAATATTAAAGAAAGCAAGACTGAGATGATATGGTCATGTGATGAGGATGGAAAAGTAAAAAGAAAAGAAAAGAGAAAAAGAAGTAGGGTTCTGCGAGTACTCAAATTTCGAACTGAGATTGTTATTAAAGCCCGGGATCGAGATCAAAAGTTTTGCAGGCTTGTCATTTGCAAGCTTCCGCTTGATGTACTTACAAATGAATTTTTAATATTCAATGGTGGGTGTAGGCTATTTAATTCAGATATTTGCAGTTCCACATATAAAACATTTGGTAACTTATCAGATTATTAAATTGAGCCAGCTATTATAACAATCATATTGTGATCAAAAACAAATCTAGGAGCAAAAATAAACAATTCTTATTTTAAATCAAATAATATATTTTAATCTCATATCTTTGGTTAGTTTGCTATATAAAAATAAATTAGCCGCAATTTCTTCCAAATCGTTGCATAATACTAATTAATTAAGTGTAAATTTCTAATCAAAGCGAGAAATTTTGTTGAAAGACATTTTACCCTGGTTCAAACTAGGAGGGATAGTAAGTACACATACCTTAGTTATATTGGAGTGGAAATTGTTTATATAAAACGGACAAACATATATTTAAGGACAAGCTTTCACTGTCACAGGCAGTTTCATCAGGTCAAGAGAGTAGATGATCACCAATGCTCTTGGTTAGACAGCAAAGTTGTCTGTCAACAGCTGATTGTTTTTCAGTTATGATTTCACTGCATAGATCATTGAGAACATCACTCTACTCTCAATCTGATGAAGCTCTCTGTGACAGTGAAAGCTTGTCCTTAAAAATGTGTTTGTATGTTTTTTAAGTTTTCTATATGAACAATTTCTACTACAGTTTTACTAAAGTAAATGTGCTGTCTTTCCATCCTTATTTTAACCATGATTTAGCCTGGAACTCTATTTCATATATACTTTTCATTCTAATGTTCAAGTTTTTATTTAACAAAAATCCAATAATTTATCTACCAGAATTCGGGGTCTCTATAAACGTTTAAGTGATATGACCGTACCTTGAGACACTTGATGATACTGGTGACCAGTTCGGAAGGACAGCCCCTCACCACCACTTGGTGGCCCACCATCAAGTTGTAAGCCAGTGAGAGGAATTCTTCGTGACCCAAGAGCTGCCGAAACTCACGGACATTCTCTACAAAGAGTAACACCTTGGTGACCTCGCAGGAGGAACTAGCTTCAAGCTCGTTGACAGAAGTATTTAGTGGGGTTGTGGATATAACCGTGAAGCCCTCTGCTGTTTCTGAAATGAAAATATGGGAGAGCAAATTTAAAGCAGATAAAATGTTTTTGTTTTTTACTCTTGAATATAAGCACATAAAGGTGTTTGTCAATACACATATGAGGCGTTTAAAACCAGAGTGGCTTAAGCCATTTAATGTGTGTATTAAGAAAATAAGGTTCAAAAATAGCCTTATATTTTGTCGTACTGTAAAAAAATACATAATATATCTTACAATTTTAGAACTTTGCAGAGTTATTGTATATAAATATTTGTTGAAAACTTAAAAAAGATTGTTTTTTTTCCATAGTTAAATAAAAAATTATAAGAAAAAAAACATTCTGGCACTTAAGAAAACTTTTTTAAAGTCAAGTTTTTGCATATACTAATGCTTATTGCAATACCCTCTAATTTATACAGTATTTAATTACTTTTTATGTCGACAGAGTTTACCTGCACTTATAGTGCTGTAACGCCAACATGACAGATCAGGGTTTGATATTCAAGGGGTATATCGAAGGTGGTCTTTCTAAAGTGTGATTTCCTATTCTTTTTCCAGGCAAATGCTAGTACATTTCCCTTATCCAGTTGATGTTTCTCTGGGTTAGAGTGTTCATGCTGCTGACATTTAATACTGTATACTGGGTACTAAGACTAGAATCATCATCACCTGTTTCCAGCCTGTGGCCGGGTCAGTTTAGTAAAATACCTACATTTTCCTCCATCCTTCCATCATCTTCCTTTGATCACTTTCATTTTTCTCCTCCCACTCACATACTTTCTGTTACCTGCTTCTCCCATCTCTTTCTTGGCCTCCCTTGTGGTCTTCTTCCTACATAATTCATTTCCATAATTTTCTTTGGTATTCTCTTTTTTTCCATTCTCACTACATGCCCATTTCATTCAAGCCTTACTTCCTCTACTATCTCATGTACTCCAAAAACCTCATTACATTCCCAACCCATCGCAGTCTTGCTTCCTCTACTATCTCATGAACTCCAACATCCTCATTACATGCCCATATTATCTCAGTCTTGCTTCCTCTACTATCTCATGTTCCTCCACTCTTTCCCAGATAACTTCATTAGTAATTCTGTTTCTCCTTGTGATAGCTAACATGCTTCTCACAAACTTAATTCCCATGACCTCTACTTTCCTTGTCTCTCTTACATCCATTGTCCATATTTCTGCTTCGTATGTGACAACAGCTACACAATATGCCCTATAGGCTACAGCACCTCCTTACACTTCTCTTCTCCATAGCAGGTCTCTTACAAACCTATAGAACAACTCTCCCTACTGCCCTCCTTTATCCTCTTTACTCCCACCCTTTGCCTCTTGACTGATGTGCTCACCCAACTAATCATGAGTCATGACAGTCAATGTGACTTGGAAAGCTGTGTCATGCACTAACCTTCCTGCTGCTCCCAGTCCAAACTCACATTCATGGTCGGCAAGCCCTCTGCCACGTACTCGACCATGCGAGTTGACCCAGCTCGTAAGATCCATGTGAACCAGAGATGAAGCCTGCCAGGAAAATATACCTCAAAAATAAATATGTTATGAATTGTGAGAAATGAATTTACTGCCATGCATAAATATATGGAAGAAAGGCTGAAGTGGTATGGTCACGTAATGGCAGAATATAAAATAATCGCAAGAAAAATGGAAATGAAGTATGTAGGAAATAGACCACAAAGGAGACAAAGAAAGAGGATAGGAGGAGCATACAACAGCAAATGTGTAAGTTGGAGAAGATGGAATAGAAGCAAATAAAGGAGGAAGAATGCTGGAAGGAAACAAGAATATGGATGCATTTTAATAAACTGACCCGCCTTGGTGGCCTAACACGCTTTTTTCATGTTGATTTAGACTGCCGAGGACAGGGAGATCGAGGTTCAAATGTTGGTCGGGTGAACTGGGGGTGGTTTTTCCTAAACGGTTTTCCACTCTCCCGCCACACAAATGAGGGTTCACTTCCTCAATATCCGACCTTCCCAATTCAAAAGCCATTAGCATAATTAGTACTTAAGTGTATAACCCAAAGAAGTAGTAAGACATGGTGCAAAGTAGTAGTAGTGGTATCATCATCATCATATTATTATTGTTATTATTATTATTATCATCTTTGTTTGTTTGTTTGTTTGTTTGTTTATCTATAACATCTTTATTTCTTATGTGTGTGTGTATGTTTTTTCTATGGATGATGTGAGTGTGAATATGAATCCCAATCTAAGTTAAGCTTGAAAGTATCAAATTAATTATGAAAATTTGTAAAAGTGGCCCTAAACTTGATATTCTCCCAATTTGTTAGTTATCATCTTTACATTAAAATACAAATTATATAAATTTAGGTATGTAATAATAATAATAATATGTTCATTTTTAAGCTTAGAAGCAACATGTTCCTACACAAAATATTTTGAGATTCCAAAGTGTTATACACTGGTTGCCAAATATGAAATAACGTGTAAACCATGCGATTGCTCACCGAGGGAAGACCAGTTCATCAGCAGTCAGTTGTGCGATTGGTCGTGATGACTTGTTGGGTGTCTTCTTTTTCAAGAAAGAGTCGTCTGGGGAAGTGACAGTCAATAATCGAAATGCTCTCTGGGGGCAAGCCAATTGCTCCTCTTCATGAGCCTGCCATGGAACAAAGTACAACACTGGATCATTAAGAACTTTATTTTCGAATAGCCCAGATTTTTGGGAAAGTTATCAACAACTTAGCGAGTAGATTTTTACCTAGAAAAAACAAACATCAAAATAATTAAATTAATATAGACACCCAAGCCCGTGGGTATGTTGTTTTAATGCCAAGCTAATTTAGTATTTTGCCGGTGATGGATAGGTCAGGGGTTCAAGTTTCAGTCGGGTGTGCCGAGGGTAGTTTTTCTTTCATGGTTTCCTAATTTCTCCCCATGCAAATTCATGTACATTTCCTATAAAATTCTACCTTGCTCATTTCCTATCTCATTATGTAATAGTTGTATGCATACAACCCAAATCAGTGAAAACAAAAAAATCATAGCGCGCCTAATAAAAAAACATTCAAAATGACAGTAAATCATGTCAATCCTGGTACGCATACACTATCGCAACACGAGGAATTAATTTACTGCCAGCAACAACATGAGCAGCCAGCAGAAACCTGATGCTACAGAAGAATGTTAAAAATATCATGGATGAAGATGGTATCAAATACAGAAGTGGTCAGAAAAGTAAATGAAGACAATGTTTTGGACATGATACAAATGGTTGGTTGGTTGGTTGAAATGAATGGTTGAAAATTATCAACCAACACATTAAACTTTCAACATCAATGTTCAATGATCATACGTAGCTTTCCTAGTACTTACCATGTTGGCCCGCTCTTGCAGTTCTGTTATAATTGTTGTGATGTTGTCAACTAGGAAGGGCCAGGAGTTGAGCAGAAAGTACTTATCTTTCATGAGCACGATAATACTGAACCAGCGTTGAAAACCCCGCGCTTGGGCGTCTTTCAAGGAGAATGTGTGACTCAACACATGGCCTCGAAGTTTGTCCCCAAAATAAAGAGGGCCCTCCCTGCCTGGGGTTACCTGTGTACATTCCCAAAAATTGAAATTTTTTTTTTAACACACAAGTGAAAATACTCCTAATTCACAAAATAAAAATAAAATACTTCTGCTTGCATTCAAGAGATTCTATGTGATGGATCTCTTGACGATAATTGATTCATAAGAGAACCATGGTAGTGCCAATAAATGTGTGTATTGTGGAATATTCATCAAAGCGCTAGAATAAATAATCAAATATAATTTATTTATGTTTTATCATAACCGCGTCTTACTACCTGTTCAGGTTATACGCATATATGATAATTACCCAAATGGGGGTAGGGATGAGGAAGGAAGCATTTTAGAGGTAGTCTGTGTGGAAGGAGAATGGGAAACCATTTGGAAAAAACCAACCTAAGAAGACCAGACAGTGATTCGAACCCCGTACTCCTCGTCATCAGCAGGCCAGTCCAACACAAGAGTGATGCCTTAAACCGTTCAGCCACTGAAGTGGGTTTATTATGCTACAAGGTGGAGCTGTCTGTCAGTAGGAGAACCAACAGGGTAGGAGGAAAATACAAATGATAGTACAATTTGTGTTGTGACACCTTTATTAAATTAATTCATTCGTTTCACAAAGATCCTTTCTAGGCTCCTACACCAGTTAACTTTCATTTTACGGGCATTTAGGTTTTATGAACAGCCACAATATGCGGATTTATTGACTTAATCAGAGTGGAAAATTTCAACCTTCAAACTATGTTTACAAGTCTATGTATGTATACGGTCAAAGAAAGTGTGTTTTGTATTCATTCCACTAAACTCATGTATTATTACCAATTTTATTAATACTCAACTTAATCGCAACACCTGTTTGGCACTATCTCAGCTACCTGGCCAGCCCCCCTTAACTTGCCCTAAACAGAGAATATTGTAAGTGGCGTGTAAGAGGTCAGGTCTTTGATTAACAACGTCAGAAGGGAAAAAACCTCTGAAAAATGCCTTACAATTATAATATTATTATGCATATATTTTACAAATTGGTTGAGTGTTTTTTTTTGTTTTTTTTTAACTTTGGGGTGTTATGTGCAATTATGAACTATACACTGTAGCAAAGGGGGGGGGGGGATTTTTGATTTCTTAGAAGCGATTCGATGTAATTTTAATAAGAGTTGTTTGAGATTTAAATACCTCACTTCATTGGCCAAATGGTCTAAGTCATAAATATTGTGTTAGACCAGCCTGATGAAGACAGGAAGATTAAGAAATTAATTCAAAATATTTGAGAATATTTTTCAGGATGAACTTGGATATAGTTACTAACATGGCAAACTAGCTTTTTGCTGCACTTATGTGTCTTTTTACATTCCTTATAGTTTTTTTTAAAGGAATATATTGAAGTCAAATAAAAGATTACAATTAATGCAAAATCCGTATTACTCTCATTATCTTGCTTAACTTTAACACATTATATTATGTAAACTATACATGTTGGTTTGGACATCTTGAGAGGATTGAGTGTGTATTAAGTGACAAAGCAAATATAAAAAGGTAGAGTGTGGGGATCAAAAGGGGTAGGCCATGTAAGACGTGGTTAGATGAATGAGTTAAAAATAGAAACATTCATAGTTTTAAGAATAAAAGAGCATGTGTGACTTGGTGTATGGATGTTGTTGAAGCGAAGGAACAATTTCATTGTCTGCTTTCTAGCTGCTTCGGTTAAACTCTTCCATTTTGACTTAAAGGGGTGTTAGTTAGTAAAAAAAAAGCTCTGAGCATAAAATTATCGGAGAAATCTCAGCTTTTTTTTTATTTAATAGAAAGAACAGATATACTAACTTAAAGATTTCACCAACCTGCAAATTTAGTACTTAAATCTAAAAAAGTCACTAGCCAGTGAAATAAAATCAACTAGATATAAAATATACATATTGACTTGAAAAATAAATAAATTATAAGATATAAATTTAGAATGTATAAATTACTAAGAACCATATCATTTCAGGAGTTGTCTTAACATCCCACAACAGCACTCGTCTTACCTCACAGCTTAGACTCCTTATGCACGCTTGTCGCACCAGTGCTGCCACCTCGCCAATCGTAGGGTACTGGGTGCTCAAGTAGCTGACACGACTGTCATGGTCATTGCTGATGTATCCATAGGGTTTAGACGTCAAGGATTGGCAAGCCTTTGACATAGAGAGTCACTTTACTTTTTGGCTGAGCCTATCACGTTCGAATATTTCTTAGCATTTTATTATTTGTGGGAAAAAATACTGTGATTTCTGGAATCACCAGAGTTTTGTTATAGAACTTTCCCTATATTTGCATTGGAACTCAGCTTATCCTGAATGGCAGCAATATTACCTTGACAGACTACACTATGCCCTTATTGGTGCAAGCTTGCGCATTCAACTGGCACTCGCTGTGAACAACCCCGGAGCATTAATACTTGTTTAGAAAGATATCCTAAAATGTTTCTTCATGTAAGCTTGGACATGGTTTACCTGCACAAGTGTGCATCTAATGTGAACAAAGCCTTATTTACATACCTCACATGTGTTGGAAGTAGTTGGACTTGCTTTAAGGCACTCCTCCTTTCCGTAGAAATTCTTATGGGGTCTTCCCTGCTCAAGACCCGGCAGTCTCCCATCATGTTCATGAAAAGCTTGCGTACTAAACACAACACTGGGCCCATGCAACTCACAGAAATGGCACATGGATATGACAGCATTCATATTTTAGCTGGACCTTTTTTTTTATGTCACCATACATATCAACACTGCAATTGCAAAAAAAATTGAGTAATCAACTTTATGTATAAAGATTTTCAGTACACAAGTGTTTGTTAATATATGTGTCTGGACTAAATCCGTTGTAGCCCAGTTTGTAGACAAATTAGCCAATACTACTGTACCATTACCCAGGGCTTTTCAATAACCAAATGAGGTGATGGTGATGGTGCATATCAGGGTGTAGAACCAGTGGAAACACTTAAACATAATTATTTATTTATTTATTATTTATTATTAATTAATTATTTTAATACAATATATTTGAAAATGACTGGAATGAAATTATTACATTAATTTGATAAACAACCAAGCAATCTTTTGAGTTAAGGATAAGACCTTATCATTTATATACAAGAAAAACATTCTTAATCAAGACTTTTAAAACAAAATATATATTATTTGCACCGTGACTTACTACCTGTTCAGGCTATACACTTATTCACTAATTACACTAATGAGTTAGGGATTAGAAAGAATATATTTCAAAGAAGTGTACCAACATTTGTGTGGAGGGAAATTAAAAAACCATTTGGGGGGGAGGAACTCAGTACACCCAACCAAGATTTGAACCTCGATATCCCTATCATCATCGGCAGTCTAGTCTACTGGCTGGTGAGAGTAGAGCATTAGACCATGCGGCCACCGAAGCGGGTAAAAAATGAAATAAAATAATATATTAATACAGTGGCATTCGAAAACTCCTACCAGTATTTATCAAATAGCTCATGATATTTTAAAATAACAGTTGCTATTACTATATATCACCAGTGGTAATGGATGAGTTCATAAAAAACCGCTATCTTATATGATGTATTCTTAGAATTGGTTGACGACAGATCTTTGCATTAAATTTGAAAACTCGTTTGTGTGTGTGTATGTTCGAAAACAAAGTGCTTAGGATAATACGTGATTCAAAATGGGATGAAGATTGTGGAGCAAGTTACATATAGATGAGCTACATACCCTGTACTAATTACCAGATATTGTTAGGGTATAGCAATCAAATATCTCAGATTATGGCGGGCAGGACATGCAGCTCAAATGGGAGAATCTAGAACCTTGTTCATGCTATTGACTCATAAACCCAAAGGAAAATGATCAATGGTAAAACCTAGAAGCAGATGGGAGGATAACATTAGAATGGATTTGAGAGAGATAGGGTGTAATGAGGGGGAATGGATAGAACTAGCCCAAGACAGGGATATGGTGTAATGATGCGGACTGGATAGAACTAGCCCAAGACAGGGATATGGTGTAATGAGGGGGAATGGATAGAACTAGCTCAAGACAGGGATATGGTGTAATGATGCAGACTGGATAGAACTAGCCCAAGACAGGGATATGGTGTAATGATGCGGACTGGATAGAACTAGCCCAAGACAGGGAAATTAGATAGGGATAGGATGTAATGAGATGGACTGGATAGAACTTGCTAAAGTTAGGGATAGGTGGCATACTTATCTAAGTGCAACAACAAATTTTTGAATTTATAATGCCTTTAAGTAAGTATGTAAGTAACCCTAGGAATTTGTCTTGTTATAGTTGGAAAACAAATTAAATCATTATTTAAAATAAATTTATTATAAACCTTAAATAATCTTTTATTTTAAGTAAAATGTACTATTTAAGCAGCATATAAACTGAACGGGTAGTAAGACACAGTGCTTAAAAAACAAACTAGTTAACCCAAAGTTTATTTAAACATGAATAAAGTAAAAATTTACTTTTACAAGTCTAAAGCCTATGTGCACTTTTGTTTGTAATTAGACAGATAGAAAAGTTACCTCTTAATGTGTTTTCTTGACACCAAAGACATATTTTCAAATGAGCTTATATTTCTTATCATTGTTGCAAAGACAGGTGGGTTTTTTTTGGGGGGAGGAGGAGCATTTACAGTTGTTTCTTAAAAAAAGTTTATGTGTTTTCTTTGTTACGAAGTACAAATTGAAGCAAAAATTAAATCAAAAATATTGTATCGCCATGTCAGAGAATTGTTCAAAATAAACCTATGCATGTGTGATATGATTCAATGTTTTTCCTCCATATTAATTAATTAATTAAAGCAGAAAGTTTTGCTACTAGAAAAGTAAGAGGAAATTAGTATTCATAGGATTAGGATACCTAACATCAAAACAACAGAAACAAGGCATTTACAAATTTCTAAACAGAAATTCAAGATTTTCCTAGTACTTATCTTTTAATAACAATTAAGTTTTTTCTGTGATGCATTAAAAACTTGTCTACCTTAAAATTGTTTCAAAGTTAAATCATTATAAAACTAAGTTATAGAATAAAACTAATAAAGTATAAACTAACTAATATTCTTACATTCTATTTAGTCTTTAGAAATTTTAAAACTTTGAGTAATTTTATATTTCTAGATGTAATCACCTTCAAAGAAGTAATCTGACCTTAAGAATCAAAATCATTTAAGCCAGCGGTTTCCAAACTGTGGTATGTACAATTATTCCCAGTGGTACGCTGCGAGAAGCTAAACTAAACAAAAAAATTAAAGTCATAAAAAGATATCTTATAAATATAACACAATCAAGTCTAGCCAAAAGTAAAGAAAATTTAAACAGTGGTTGGAGGGTGGCAACACTGATCTAAGCTCAGACAGCCGATACAGTCTGTGTTGTTATGTCCCCACTGACCATTAAAAATGTATCGAAATAGTAAATATTCAGCATTATCTTGGTGGTACTAAAAATTACAGAAATTTTTGTCGTGGTATGCCATTCAAAAAGTTTGGGAACTGCAGAACTAAGCAATATATCAGTTGACAAATGTACAATACATTTAACCAGGGAGTCGAACCGGAACCAATAAAAATTAAATCAACAGTTATTTTTTAAGGAACCAGAATTGGTAGAGAACCCAAAAGGTAAATTAAAAATCGGAATCAATATATGTTTTTAGGTTCATTAAGGTTCTTAACAGTTCTTTAAAGTTCTAACTTTTTGTAAAAAAAAAATTATAATTGCATGTTATGCCCTTCTAAAACTTGAATTTTATTTTTTAAATGAAATTTCCCCTTTTCTCGTGAATATTTGTAAGAGTTAGTTATAAATATAGTTATTTTCCAAGGGGTTTACATGGGTATCAATAAGCAATTAGCAGTAAGCGCTAATGAGATATTCTTGAGGAATGACTGTCACATGGTGTAGAGTTTTCTCAGTCTACTCAGAGCTCTAAGAGCTCAGGAAGATGTATTTACCTTGAGTGATTAGTAAAGATATCTAAGAAGTGTGAGTACTAAGAAATGAGAAACTGTCTAAATTCAGTCTAAATTAAACAGAATTTTTTTTTATATATTTTGAATGTTTATTCATAAGAGTTAAACCATTTAAGTGGTTGTTTGATGGCCAGTTTGCTTGGAGGGGTAAAGGGGGAAGGGGAGTCGAAAATTCTTCATCTTTTCACTCTCCTTCAAATATCAAATAAGAAGTCGTCCAAAATGTGTGTTCATTGTGCATAGTTCAGAAGTGCTTTTATAGTTTTATTAATAATTATTGATTATTTGATAGATACGGCAAAATGAATACTACCCAGTGTGGAATTTCTGTAAATGACATGGAGAGAGAGAGTGACCCATCAAGGATATTGTTAAGATGGGTCTTAAGCTAAAATTACATAAAGTGTATATAATTGTAACCCTTCAAACTCATTTATTATTTAAGTGTGTCTACAAATTAAGGACTTCAAGGAATTGACAGACACCTCAAATATATAGCTGATTTTGAATTGTTTGGACAAATAAACTAAAATCATATTGGTCCACATTATTTCCTTTTGATTTCGACATGGCAAGTAGCTGGTTTGGTTTCATTAAACCTGATTTAGATAATTTAATTTATTTACCTTTTTTCAATTGAAAATACACAAGTAAAGTTTTTTATTACATTAGATTAGAAATAAAATGAAATTATTTTCAAAGATTATTAAATAAAACTTCATGTTGTCAGCCTGCTATCAAGCCATGCCGACCGAGCAGCCTCCATCTGTTGGTGAAGAGAGTACCAACTTCTGTGAATAGAGGGTGTTATTTGTTCAGCACAACAAGCCCTTCAACCATTAATCTAAGTTTTCATGATCGGCACCAATTCTCGTGTCTTCATGAGACTGGGTTTGACCCCTTTCCAGAACCACTGCTTCAGAGAAAATCCGGAAGCCCCGGGGATCGAACCCGGGATCTTTGTATCTATAGCCAGGAACTCTGGGCACTATACCATAGAGGTGGTATTTTTAATATTTTCTAGAAATCTGGCAAACTAAAATAAAATGAAATGCTAAAATGTCACCCTGAATTTTAAATAAATTGTCCAGTTATCAAACTCCTGAATCATTTATATTTTTTAATATAAATAACTCATTTTGTAGTATATTATGTTTTAGTATTATGTTCTATTTACACCTAACTTAATGGAACTTGAACTAGTAAATATAAATTTTTAAGAACCAGAACTTGATCAAGAATCGAAAAGAACATGAACTTATATTTTTCTAGAACTGGAATCAGAACCTTTAAAATTAATTTTGGAGAACCGAAACAAGAATCATAGCTGATAAGTATTTTGGTTTGACTCCCTTTCTTGAATAACAAACCGATGTTATATTTAGTAAATAAATGTAGTAAGCTGAAATTATAAACAATAAAAATTTATTTGCACAGGGTAAATTTAAAAAAGAAAAAAAAAACTACTGCCTTAGTTAAAATGAAAGTGATTGGAATACAAGAAATTGAGGAACATTTCACAGGGTAATTGAAAAGGAATGCAAATTAATTGTCACTGTTAGAACAGGAGTCTAACTCCCTCATACACAGCTCTCATCCATATCGAGATGGCATGCGCCCCGGGATCAGGCTGTAGGAACGAGCGACCCTTGTACATCTTCGCTTTGCCGATACGAGCCTCACTCCTGATCGTCGTCTGAGTGGCCGACTCTGCGGCCATAGCAGCGCTCCTGGCGGCTTCAACGTGGTCGTCGGGATCTGCCTCCAGGGCAGCCTTTAGAGCGGTGGCCGCGGCTACCAGACTGTCCACCATGGTTCTGTCTCCCTCCTCTGCCTGCCCGTAGAGCATGACTGCTTTAGTGCCTGCCTGGAGTGCATCAAGCCAGCTATGTGCATTCACTACGGCATCTTCCCTCATGGCGTGAAACGGCTGACAAGCAACACAGGTCACATCAGTTTCATGTGCAGTCTGGAGCAGACCCTTCTAATTTGTTGTAACTTAACTCATTTACTTAGGGCCAAAGTTTAAATAAAATTAAGTTGTGAAATAACAATTGATTATTCATGCTAAGTAATGATTACTGATACAAAAATACTTTTCATAATTTATAGATCTATTCAAGTAACGCAGGTTCTGAATTGCTTTTGTAGTAGATTTCAAATGCCTTGTAAAAACCCTTGTGAATTAAATCATGTATTTAATGTGAGAACCTCGCACAGGTACTTGCCCTTTACTTCGTCTACCCTTGACATCTTTATTTTTTTGTGCACTATGTATTTTTGCCTGTTTGGGTTACCCACATATTTACAGCAATAGAGCTGGGAGGGAGGTTGAATTTAAAGGAAGTGTACCCATATTTGTGTGGAGAGAGAATTGAGAAACCAGACGAGGGTAAAAAACTAAACACACCTGACAAGATTCAAACTCTGATCTTCCTACCACCAGCAGTTCAGTCTGTTATGAGAATAACATATTAGACCGTGCGACCGCTGCTGAGTCTTTATACATCTTTAATTAATGATGAAAGATAAGAAGTGTAGGGAACCAAGCCCCCTAAATTAGAATCTTTGCTTTGTTTTTTTAAATGTTATAAGGAGCATTAAAACTATGTAAATATACCTGTTAACCTGAATAAAAGTGGCAAAGTTTTATTTCATAAGAATATACTTGAATTACATAATTTTGAAAATGCTCACTACATGAATGTTAATCATACTCACATAAAGTACAATTTGTTAACCCTAAAAGTTAGCAATTTTTCCTTGACAAATTAAACTACAGTCCTATCTCTAAACCAACTCCATGGTGTTACCTTTCAGGGTAAACTGAGTGTACACTGTCCCAGATTAAAAATTCACCTTGGAAGCTGCAGCAAAGAATATGCTGTAGAGAGCACCGGTTAATCCACCCATCGACCTCTCACAGCAGAAGCTGATTATTTCCAAAACAGCATATGGCCTCCATGAATTGAAATGGCCTGCATTTATAGCTTCCTTAACAGCAACTGCTCCTTTTCTCAGAGTAGTACCACAATCTCCGTCACCTCCATCCATGTCATTAACATTCAACTGTTTCTCACATGCTATCAGAGCGTCCGCTGCAAAACTCAACACTTGAAGAAGAGAATGCCCTGATTTTTCAGATATGTGAGGACCAAAGAGCAATTTCCCTCTTCTAGCCATCTCCATCTCTGCATGGGGGATGCGTCCCTGGACGTATATTGACAGGTTGTCTTGGGAATCATCTTCGGCTGAGCAGCCACCACACAATGTCCGTGGCCAAGCAGGGGCTGACGTTGGCGCGTCTAGGTACCTTAAGATATCTGGACTTGTGAGATTGAGGAGAGTGATGGAAAACCCCAACATATCTAGTGATGTCATAAAACTACCACTATAAGAGCGTTTCACTTTATAGCCATTCATCAATAACTGTCTCAGTGTCTCCATCGCAAAAACTTGTTCTTCTAGTTTTGAGGATCCCCCCACATTATTTATTAGTAGAGCAATGCCGTAATTTGTATCTAAAGAGATGCGAGTCTGGGAACTGGAGTTAATCATGTGGGCCAGCATGATCTGCACAACTTCAGCCGTTGTTCCTAAAGGAATTGTGTGAATACCGGGTTCATAATTGAATCCCAAGCCCAGCTCAGCTTCCTCATCTGTCAAGAGGGGGACTTCCGCATTTCTTGCCAGAGTAGAGGTTAGATTCCAGCCAACGTTGATAGTAGCCATGTCAGACACGGCAAGAGATTTACAACGCTGAAATATGTCTTCAAGACTGCGACCTTCTTCTGCCATTGCACCCGCCATCTTGTGAATCAGTATACAGCCAGTTAGTCCTCGTCTGCCTTCGACCTTAGGAACATCCGGCATGCTACAATCTTCCCCTACCACCAGCATCTTCACTTTCATACCCTCGCTCAAAGCTCGTTCAAGAGCAATACCAAAGTTGAGTCTGTCTCCCATGTAGTTGTGCACGATGAGCAGCACACCTTCATGATGATCTTTTCCAATTTCTTTGATGGTTTTGAGAATTGCTGAGGTAGGGGGAGCCATAAAAATATCACCCATAACTACCGCAGTCAACATTCCTTGACCTACAAAGCCGGTGGGTGTGGGTTCATGGCCCGAACCTCCGCCCGATATCAGCTTTACTTTACCTATCATGGAGGCGTGATCTCTCCTCATGATTACTCTCTCATTCTCCAAGATTGCAAGTCCCTTATTAATCATCACTAGGCCAGCCAAGGCGTCATCCACAGCACTTGAAACTGTGTTCAACATCTTTTTGGGTTTTGGAAGTGTTGTAGCCATGTTAGTTATCTGAAAATGCAAAAGGATTGGGAGGGATGTTACGGGAACTATCATAAAATTATGTAAAATAGAAAAAGGCACAGGGCTAGTACATTTTTTTAAAGGCAGAATTTTAGTGGATTAATAAACTTACATGTGTGATCTCATTATAATTTTGATTAATTTGTGCTTCCATTTAAATCTACTTTGTAATTTAGCTCTATAACATGATAAATAATAACCCCTATAAGCGAATTAAAGTTAAATTTTACCATTAATACTGCTTCATTAGCACTTTATTTTAGCTATAAGCCTACTTATTTCATTACAGGTTAAATGTAGGTTTTTTTTTGTTTTATTTGTCTTTAAAATACGCAGTTAGCTCATTACATTAAAGTTACAAAGAAACAGGTTCAGTTAACCATATAAAAGACAAGTACAAAATACATACATATAATAGAAGATAGGGTATGAGGGTGGGGGGAGAGGGATGGTGATGCAGGTGAAAAGATAAATTCAAGGAGTGATTCATAACACCCATACTAATGGTGAGGACATTCATAATTTAACCTTATTGGATGTTGCAGCTGGATAGTAATCAAATTATCTAAAGTCAAATATGCAAACAAAACATTGAGGGAGAAAGGATATTATGTATGACCAAACGAATAACCAAAAAAAAGGCCTAGTTAATAAATGATACATTAGGTGACAGAAAAAGAGACAGCTGTGAACAATAGCAATCAACTCAAACTATGTGCAGTACCTATCCAAAGTAAGATTTTGGGTGTAATTAGATACACAAGAGTTATAGAGCAAGCATTATCAAGTAACAATTTGTATAATAGACTCCAAGGAAGCTACCCTTATCCATGATTTGAGCTCTCTTTTTAGCTTATATAATTCTAATGTTTTAATGCCATTACGGATTTTATTGATTTATTGTGTGCCCTTACCACGAATGGAGTTTAGTCCATAATTTACTGTATTATAATGAGCAATACTGAAATTGTTATGTCCTCTAGTTAAGTAACCATGTGTAAGGTTTTTATACACTTTGATTGAGCTTAAAGTTGTACCACTACCTATTTTGAGAAATGTTATTGCAGAGTCATATATTATTTGTTTCCTTATGGGCAGAATGTTAGTGATACTGTATACATCATTAATAGGTGTAAGGTAAGGGAGTCTGTATACGTTGATTGTTCTATTCTGTAGAACTATAAGTAGCATAAGATGATTGAGATAGGCACATCCCCAAATAACATTAAGGTAGCTGATATGGGAGTGGATTAGAGAGAAGTAAAGTGGTCTAAGTACATTAGGGGGGAATTTATAGGATAATCTTTTAAGTATCCTTACCATAGGAGCTATTTTATTTATTATGAACTGTATATGTGGTTTCCAGCTAGATGAGAATCCTATCAACAAACCTAAGTATTTTACCTCCTTTACTTGTTTTAATTCTCTATCTTGGAAGTCTATTTTAATACCGGTGTCATGATAACTATTAGGCCTATAAAAAATCAAAAAATGGCTTTTATTAGGTTAAGTGTTAGTCTATTCATTTTAAGCCAGTCATCAATTAGTACCAGGTCAGATTCCATATTTTGTTTAATATTTAGCAGTAATTTTTTAACATAAACAAAACATGTGTCTCAGCATATAATTGAAGATAGCCTTTAAAGTCTACCTTGGCTAATCATTTACGTAAATTAGGAATAATATAGGGCCCAGAACTGATCCTTGAGGAACTCCACACCTGATTTGTTCCTTTGTACTTGTAGAGTTATTTATTGAGACAAATTGAGACCTATTGGATAAATAACTCTTAAACCATTCCAATACTACTCCATGTATACCAATTTTAGTTAGTTTGTAAATTAGGATTGCATGACCTACACAGTCAAACGTTTTTATCAAGTCTATGAATAGTCCAGCTGACCTCAAGTTACTGTCTAAAGCAGTTTGAATTTGGTCAACTAGGTCCATGCATGCATTTGGTGTGTTTGATTTATCCCTAAAGCCATACTGCCCTGGAGAGAAAAAGTGAATGTGTTCCAAGTAGCTTACAAGTCTTTTTATCATGACTTTCTCCAGAATTTTGGAAACGGCTGATAAAATAGATAAAATGAGAACTTTTTTAATATTCTAATGCATATCATATATATATATATATATAGGCCTATATACGACAGATATTTTTATGTAACTAATATCAGTTATAACAGTATATAGCACCAAAAAAAACACCTTTTTTAACAGAAAATGTAGGTGTTCTTGACACTTACTTTTCCCCCCTCAGTCGATTGTGATTCACTAGTCTTGTTTACAAACAAAAATATTGATTATTATAATTTTTACCTATACCTTTATAAATATAGAGTAGAACTTTTTTAATTCTAAATCCAAGGTTAGGTAGGCCTAAGTAAAAATCAACCATTTTTATAAGGCCTATCAAGTCAGCTGTTACAAAATAAATCAATAACCTCAAAATATGCTCATGTATTAAATACAAACTTTTATATATATAATATAAAACCATGGCCAGTATTTACATTGGTAGGCCTGAAAAAAAAATGTGTACACAAAATACAAAAATTTGGAAAAATTAACATAAGAAATTTATTGCAGATGTAAACAAATCAGCCACATGATTACAATGTCACCCAAAAGTGATGAAAGCCGAGCCAACATATCCCTTATTCTAATAAACCTTCTCACCGCCGGTGGAGAATTTCCTGCTTTCCCTTTTATTATGTGGCAATAACTCTAAACTTTATTTGACATTCTTGACATTTTTGGTGAGAATGTTAACTTAAATCAGGTGTGAAATTAATATAATTAAAAACTTGAAAAAATTAACAATGGATAGGTTTCAAATTATCAAAATATTTTTTTTCTAAAATTTGAATTGAATGTTATTTGTTACTGTTGATTTAAATAGTAATTTTATAGGGAATCGTGGTGAGTTTGAATCATCTATATTCTGCTGCACTAAGACTATAAGAATTCAATTCATAATTTAGAAAATACTTGCTCAAATCACCTATTTCACAAAGTAGGTATCGTCACATCATAATCTTGATAATTTCCTGAAGCTTGAACCTTGGAAGAAGAATACATTTCTGTTCGCAAAAACCTATCAATATGATGGGATATTTCTAAATATTAACTTTATCAAACACAGATTGTAGATCTTTTACTGATGTTACATTAATCAAAGTTTCCCCTAAAGCTTTATTTAACCTTCATACATTTCTCAATTAGTAACTACACAACTAAAATGTACTAAAATAATATCTACATAATGCCCAATTTAAAAAACAACTAAACAATAAAACACTCATTTTATTGGTGATACCATAGTACGCTTTATCCAAGCCATTTTAGGTTTTTTTTCATTGTTATGGTACAATGTTTAGATATTTTATTAACTTTACTAAACATACAATAGTAATTAAAATGGAATGACACCAAGATTGAAGTTATAAGTTTTTAATACTTTTAAAACCCAAATAGGTAGTAAGACGCGATACTAAAAAAAACTTCTAATAAACACTACTGTACAACCAAACAAAACTCTATAAGTTTAACAGATCACCCAAATCGTTCTCAAAACCTAAATATTGACAATGATGTGTATAGCTTTCCCATGATGCTTTGCGTTACAACCATCTTCCTGCACACTAAAACAGTGATGATGACGTGTAGCTTTCCCGTGATACTTTGTGATACACCCGTGATTCTGTGCACTAAAACGGATATTATATCAACATATGATGTGTCCACCCACATTTAATTATCACATTAAATAGTTTATTTTATATATAATTATGAATTTAATTTACTAACACATAAATGGTTAGGTTAAGCTGGGCTGCAAAATTGTCATAATAATGAATAAGCTAGTCATCTTAATACAACAATAATGTCAATGAATGAGGTGTAGGCCCTTATCCCCAGTCACTTAGGTGAGTGGAAGTTTTTCTTATCTAGGCCCTAATTTTAAAGTTTGTTTTTGTTCAAATCGAGTTTGTGTGTTTTTATTTTTGGAAAAATGTATGAGTGATATTAATATTTTATCAATTTTATTAAAGAAAAGACCATGCAATGGACGAATAAAGCGTACTATCTCCATTTTATTTAATAAGTAGGCCTATTTAATTTTATAAAAATACTCCTTTTGTATTTATAGTAGAAACTAATCCAAAAAGCTTAACCAAACCATCCAACTCTATTAAAATTTAATTGAAATAAAATTTGGGATGTATTAATATATTTAGACAGTTATTTCCCCGAAAAGTGATGGGTGAATATTCTTGCAAAAATCTTGTAACCAAGAAGCCCTGAATCTAAAGATATTTTAATTGCCTGGAAAGCATTGTTTATTTAACTACCCTATCTGACTTTTTATATCTCCAATTAAATTGATAGTGCCTACTTACCGTAGGTAATTTTTTATGATTTTCTTCAATAATCCAATCGGATAGTGTCCAACAATGTGGTAGGACCCAGGACCCAGAGTTAGTACAAGGTTATAAATAAGGGTTATTAAATATTTACCTTCGCGTTGTAATTATAATGTTTTGAGAAAAAGTTTCATATAAACTGTATCGTATTTACATTATTTGAATAATATGAAGAGCTTAAGTGTATCGTATTTACATTATTTGAATAATATGAAGAACTTATGTGTATCGTATTTACATTATTTGAATAATATTAAGAACTTAGGTAAAGACAAAAACATTACTTGAAAATTAAAGATAAACAACGCATTGTAAATAAACAAAGTTAAGTGAAATTAATTTTAAATAAATTTTAACACATAGATAATATAAATCAAATATTTGGGGTTACATGTTAAAGTACCGAAAGGTGTATAATGTGAACGCTCCGTAAAGTTGAGAGAATAGAAATCGGAATGCTCTAGTGAATGAGCTGTAAACTAGTAAATTCAAAATCCTCAAGTACCTAGATGAAAGTTTCCTCTCTCATTACTCACAATTATCAATGCACTTGGATCATGGAGATAAAACAGAGTTGCTAACTCTCTACTCTCAAGGGAGAGGACATGGATCTGAAAGGGATTATATTTTGCACGCCAAGATTCTACTTTGGTTTCTTAGATTAAATGTAAAAAAAAGCTTATATTAAACAAATGGTTAAACAAAACAACTGTAAATATTTGCTCATATTATAACCTATTTAGGTTTGTGATCAAATTTCCCAAAATTAATTATCAGTAAACTACATCTTGGTAAGTATTCCAATGAAAAAGAGCACGTTTCAAATATAATTTTGAAAAAAACTGTTAGAGATTTTTTTATAAAATTTAAAAATTGGTCAACTGTAAACTGACCTCAATTGCCTTTCATATCCTTTTCAATAAAAACTTTATTCGAAAAAATTTTAAAAATTAATTGTCAATAATTATTTAGCTTTAACTTGAGGAATGGAATCAAAATTTTAAAATATCTGGGCTATGACGTTATTACATCTAAGTATCAAATTTTAAAAATCTATTAAACCATTTATATGTAGACCCAGACATTGACAAAATTGTAAAACTCACTTTATTGAGCTCGAAGAAAGATAATTAGTAATAATAATCTAGGGGTCGAAAATTTTCACGATTTTAAAACTTTATCAAGATAAGAAATTAAAAATCAGAGACTTAAAGTAAACAAGTTGTTATATTAGCGCGTGGGTCTACAAATGTATATTGCGAAGGTTTACATATGTATTATATTCGAATCTAAATGCACTATGTAATTCATATTAATCCCACTGGAAATTAAATCAAAGTCTCTTGTTTAAAGGGAGGGGACATAGTTTTAAATTTAGATTCTAAACCACTAAGCTTCGACCTAATATATGTATATATATGTTTAATTAATTGATATTTATAATTTATAGTAGTGTTACAATTCACTAGAGGTGCAGGATGTTACTTTTATATATATATAAGTATATAAAAGTAACATTATATATATATTATATATATAAAAGTATATAAAAGTATATAAAAGTAACATTATATATATATATAAGTAACATTTTATATATATATAAAAGTAACATTTTATTTATATATATATATATATAGGCACCGTATTTAGACTGTGGAGGCGCTAGTAAAACGCATGAGGTGCTCATGTGGCGAAATTTTAAAACTCGAAAGAGAAACAGTTCAATGTTGTTGATATAGTTAACGTGCATTATCGCAGCAATAGTGGTAAAATAATTATTAAATGGTTTCCAAAAGGTTAATCCTGGCTATGGCGCCAAACAATCTTTGATGAATAGTTTAGCTTTATTTAAAGTGGGCCCATTATTGATTTGACCTAACTTCAAGATGAAAATTAAACTCTTATAACATCAAAAGTTGTAAGACAGACGTCGGTCGGTTTAAGACCAAATCATGTTAAAATTGAAGTACAGTATATCACAATACTTTCATAGTAGAACTTTAATATGTACCACCATTTTTTTCCTTAAATGTCATACAATTTTATTTACTTAAGACTTTGTTGCAAGTCAAATAGTATTTTTTGTGTCTTGTAATGTACCGTATCGTATTTATTAATGTTTACGAAAAATTCCTTTACGGATGCTAAATAGAACTATATTAACAATTATTTAGTAAAAAGAATTCAAAATATTATAATTTTAGTAGCATAGGTATTATTTGAGTCTATATATGCTTGTGAGTTTCAAAATATAGTATTCAATAAAATTGTTATTGGTATCATGTATGTAAAAAACTGTTGTAGTAGTATTGAAACATGCCGGGATTATTTTTTTTTCTCTGCCAAATTATGATAAATTTTATGGTTTATAGCACTCAAACACACACCAACAGATGTAGACTTACGATAACAACAAAACAACTATTGTCAAAAAATTCCAGGCTAAAAAAAAAGAATTGAAAACTTAACAAATTGTCTTTTCGAGTCGTATTCTATTAGGCCGTTCACGTCAATTACTTCTAACAAAATTATTCTTAAAAGTTGGTTAAATTTTGTATTTATTCACACAATCTAGCCCATTATAGACAAAGCTTAACAAATAAACAATAACAAAAGTGGGACTAACACTAACTCATCATTATTTAGTCAACAACACAATATGAAATTCAAGCCATAAGCGATTGGGGTTCCTCTAGTAAACTATTACAAAGATTGTCTCCCGAGCTTAATTTAATTTATAAATAATTAATAAAACAAACTTTTGAAATGAATCGGTTTCTTAACATAGTCCTTGGATTTTCTCGTAATTGAGAACGAGTCAGAACATAAATATTAATAATAAAACTTACTTCTTTCTATTGACAGCTTGAATCCACTTATTTCGTTTTTCTTCCTCCCATGGCCTAATAGAAAAATTGTAAAATTGAATGTCTCGTAGTGTTTTGGTATCGATTTGAACATATAACTATACAACTCTTATTTTCTTCTCTGGCTCTTTTTATTTGATCAATTGTATCGAAATTAATATAATAGAATAAAGTTTAAAAATGTATAACATCAATTAACATATAGTTTTCTGTGTTTCAACGTTGACCGGCACTTGGGAGCTTCAAATTTATACCGCTACCAGCGCCACATACATCAACGCACGGCATTGATCTCTATACTATAACTGGATGGACATCTGTGGCTGAAATTTTCGAGCTGTCGTCTGCATACCATTGGGTAAGAGAGAAAGAAACTTTCGGGTATCTCTTTCTCTCTTTCACCCATACAAGGCAATGTGGCATTTTGACATCGTTCATTAATTTGATTGAATATATGAGATACATCAATGTGAGAGTGGTTAAATTAAATAAATATGTTAGTTAAAGCTTTGAAGAGCATATAAAAGTTCAAAACTGGTTAGTTTTTTCTTTAAATAAGTTGATGTAGCCTAATATGTACGATGATTTTTGAAGGAAGCTTACTTTTAAGGCTTTATCTCGTACCAGAATCCTACCCTATATTTGTGTCTAGTTAGGATAAAAGACCTTCCAGAAGGAAATTTCTACTTCTGTTCTAAATTGCCGTTCATCCTACCAAAATATTATATATATGATAGTATTCTGGTACGAAATAAAGCCTTACAGATTGGAATTATTACTAAAATCCGGGTTTATAAGATACTGTACTTCCTACAAGCCAATAACCTAAATTATCATTTGAACGTAAGACTTCTACACAAAGTGTGTCATTCAAACAAATGTAATACAGTTTTTAGCTAACTTGTTTCATTATAGTTATCGAAATGTCAACATAATATGGTTTCTGAAAGATATGAGCCAACTTAAAAAAACAGGTATTATTACAATAATACTTTCCACAAGCCTATAACCTAAGTGATAGTTTGAATGCATGGCAACTATACAAAGTTTGTCATTCAAACAAATGTAATCAATTTTTAAGATACCTTGTTCATTATATTTATCGAACTTTCAATAAAATATGGTTTCTGAAACCAATATACACGCTAATAACCAACTTTAAATATAAGTGTTGTCGTGGCAGACTGTAAACAACATTGATGATAACTACATAAAAATTGAAATATCTAAGGTTTTATTCGTATTTGTACAGTATTACCTGTAAAACTGGATTGTATATCCTTTAATGTAAATGTTTCTTCAGGAAAGTATGGTATAATACTTCACTATTTTCAAACAATAACATTTTTATTCATCAGAGACATGTTTTCGCATAAGAACATTTAAAGAAACCGTTAAATCTTTTCCCCCCCTCAGTGTAGCAGACGATACACTTGAGTGTCACGCTTTTGTCCTTGGAATGTGCATGTGTATGTCCATCCAGTTATACTATAGAGATCAATGACGCACGGTCCCTATAGCCATGGACCAATGAGGGTAGGATATGTCACTCTTCTTCATGGAAAAGAAAGTATATGTAATATTTCCTTCTTGTAGTTAAAGATATCTTAAATTTCTACAAACAAATATAATATGTTTATCACTGGAGGTCTAACCCTCCTTTTAAAATCGCTTTAAATGGCTAATACTCAGCTTTACCATAAATTATAGGGTCTGAACTGGCAATAGTCTATGATTATTGCCTAACCATTGAAAAAAAAAACCTTGGTGCGGACTTGGTTAGATACACCTCCCTCCAAAAAAAGAGCTAGTAACGCCTATGAGGTCCCGGATTCGATTCCCGGCATTGCCGAAACATCATTGGTGAAATGTGGGCTTACCCTTTCACAATGATGAATCGATCGATGGCTGACGGATGGATGTTTTGTCTGTTCAAGATTTAATTTAGTTATGTCGTGTGCTGATACAATCAGTCGGTTCAGAAAGTGTACGTTAAATACCACGAATAAAGGGAAAAAGAGAAAAATACTGGAATGAGGATATATCACACTCTAACAAAGAATAAGGTAGTTAACAACCTTAATATATTTGCTTGAACGAACTTTCTGTAGGTAGAAGTCTTTAGGTTCCATTTATGTTATTGGCCCGTAGAAAATCTTATTAGCCTACACCAGCTCAATTAAAGAATTAAGTAATGCTGTTTAAACCTTTTAAGAACACATTTATTTTAAGTGAATATACATTGATCTTGTTAAACTACAATCATACATATGACAGGTAAAAATGCCATATTGTTTTGGTTTGTGTGTAATAGAGAAAGAGATACCCTCAAGTTTCTCTCGCTTATCCAAAAGTGTGCATAAGACAGCTCAATAATTTAATATAATCTGTCCAATTTAAATATAAAGTCAATGGTGGTAAATTAGATCAAAAAGTGTGCATTCGACAGCTCGAAAATTTAATCCAATCCGTCCAATTTTAATATGAAGTCAATGGTGGTAAATTAGATGAGCCAATTATTGCAGAGAATAATTATTTTATCAAGTTAACCCATACATTGCAAGAAAGTAACTTTCACAAAATAAATCTTAACCTAGGTTGACTTTTGTACCAATTTCCAACAGCCATAAAGGTCTGGTTACTTTTTTCTAACTAGTCTCTCCTTTGACATTGATAATCCATTATGATAAATAGTAAAGGAATTTAATTTTAAAACAAATTTCATAGTACATTAAGTTTATTTCAACACATATTTTCTTTTCATACAATAAAAAATAAACATATTGTATATTTTGATTTTCTCTTTTCAGACATACATAAATTCTTGCATTGGCGCCAAAGTCCAAAATAAATAATGTTGTGAAAATGATTTGTATTCACACCACAAACACCAGGGACGCCTAGGAGGAAAGGACACCTAATACCCATGCTCCATTAATTTTTGCTTAATATTCAGTGTTTAAATGCAGTTCTCTGGTTAAATTTTTATCCTCTACTGACTACCAACTCAGCTACCCACACACACACACACACTACTATTATAAAATGAACTATTAATTCTAAACAATGAAAACATCAAATTTATAGCTGAGCTATATTTTCAAATATATTTATTTCCATTTTTAATAGTAAATTTTGTACACAAAATAACATTTTTCGTTGATAGAAAAAATAACTTCATATTTCCTTAATACAAACGGAAGTGATCGATGGAATACCATTTATTACTTAAATGAGAACGTTTTTTAAGGGTTTTTCCAGCAGCAATGCCTTGCAACAGTGGTGCTAAGCTCTTCAGCTCTTCCATGTAACTTAACTGAAACAAATCATTAACATATTATTGTATAGAAAAATAGATTGGAACTTGACAGATTAATAAGAAAGACATTTAAGTATTGGGTAGAAAAAAAAGCAAGAAACTAAATTTTAAATTCTCTCACCTTGGATCAACCAAGAGAAAATATGTGTGTAGTTTAGTAATATTTCAGAACAATATGTTTAAGGAATATATTATATTCATGTGTTTACATACAAAATTAATCAATGGGCATTAATACTTGAATAAGCTTGGATAGCTTACAATTACAAGTCATTAAGTAAACCCAAATAGTTTTGTATTTTCCCACTTTTACATTCACTGTATACTATAAACATGATTTTATTAAGATGACAACTTAATGACTAATAGTATTTTTAGACACATACAATCAGAAATTTTATTGTTTTATAATAGATGGAACAAATCCCTTCAAATTTGCTAACACATTCAATGTCATTAACATTAAATCATTATTCACATATTTAAAATAATTATCTTAACACAAAATATTGGTTTAGAAAATTTAACTAAATTATTTTAAAATGTATTTATTATGTTAGCAAGTTAAAGGATATTAATTAATCATCAAGATCTGATATTTTCTAAAATAATTTTACTAATCCATGTTCAAATTAATTTTAAAATTAAACTCTAGCAGAGGTTAAATTTAAAAAAATATTCGAAGTCTACATACCTGGATGTCAATAAAATGTCTTAGTTTTTTAACCAGACCAAGTATTTGGGGATCTTTACTAAGCAAATACTGCTGATAATGTGCATCTAGAAGTAAAGTAACCCACTCCAATATATGTTCTTGATCCAAGACAACTTCAGTATCATCCTTGTCAATTTGAAAGTCAACAAGATATCGCAGCAGGATCAATGTGTAAGAAAATGAAACATTGCGGAGATAAGGTAAGAGAATCATATCACTAAAGGGAATATTTAATGTGGCGTTAAGAAGCTGACACACTGCGGAAGGAAACGAAACACCCTTATTTACTTCACCGTTCACTTTCACTAAAGTGTGGTATCCATCAACATCCATTTTTTCTTCTCGAGTAGCAGATGAAGACAAATGTTGGGAACTTGATTCATTTGAAGAAATATTTCCCTCTGATAAACAAAAAATTAATAACTGCACTATGGTGTTCTCTGAAATGTCTTTAAAATTCTGCAAGCACCAACATAATGTTGGAATATTTTTACTTTCTATTAGTTTAGGAAGTAGGTCTTCTAATATCCTGTAAAAAGTAATTTACACATTTTTAATCGTAAATCAATTTGTTTAGTTTATCAATGCTTTAAGTTTACCGCTCAATACATTCTAATTTTAATGAATGGTGAAATTCTTGGGAATGAAAAAAACTTAGTCTAATTATTATTATTATTAGCACCGCGTCTTACTACCCGTTCGGGTTATACGCACTTACGCTAATGTGTAATGGTAGGGTGATTGTGAGATGAAATGGAGGACCTACAGTTTAAAGTGGAATCCGAACCACGGTGGAGGCCTGGCATTCCTCACATTCACAAGTTGTGATTAATACACATCTTGTCAGAGGTGAAGGAAGGGTTTGGCAATCAGATAAATCTGTGCCGGGACCAAGGATTGAACCCCGGACCCTCAGCACAGAAGTCCGACACCTTACCCCTAGACCACCAGGTCACCCCTTAGTCTAATTAAATGGGTATAAAGTTAAATAACCAATACCTACACTTAGGCTACCTGAGGAGTTTTAGAGTTAAGCTCGTTGAGACAATACAATAAAGGGTGTGTAAAGAACACTTTTTAAATGTGAAGTCAAGTTTTAAACATGCGAATAAAAGCATAAATCCAAGGTAGGGTTCTTGTTGTCGTCACATAATAGCACTTTTAATTTTTAAATTATCCATTAAGTGCAACTATATAAAGAGAAAGGGTTGAAAAAAAAATGTATTCTTTTATGCCACTGTATCTGCATTTATATATGCTTATATTATAATAACTAATTTTTTAAATTTACTTAAGGTATTTACTGGGGGAGTGGAATTGTACCCATTTGGAATAGTTACCATTCCAGTATTTCTCAAACAATGTTTATCTTGGCGTATACATTTTTGGGTATCCAGAAGCGGTGCTACCATTTTCAGGAATTATGCCCTAATTTTTTTAATGAAAACTAATTTGACTCCTATTGATGTAAATAATATTGCTTTAAGCATAGAATATCAGTGCTTTTTGAGGAAAATATCACCCCTTTTCCCCTAAAAATAACCTCACCTTTTGCAAGTCTCTAATTATAAGGTATGTGAAGCTATGACAGACCTAGCATGCTGGTAGTGAAAAATATAGCTCTTGAATAAAAAATTGACCCAGACCATAGGCTGGAAACAGAAATGGATGTAAATAAATAAATATTCAACTTAAATATATGGATATTTGTACATATTATTAAAATTTGAATAAAATATCAAGTGTTTTTCCAAGTTTAAAAAAATTGTTTTGCCATGACACTGTGTGTGCAGTGTTCTGCTAGCATCACCTACCATTCAGAGAACAAAAGATTAACCACCAGAAAATTTCAAATCCACCAAAAAAGTTTTCATCCTACACAACTAAGTTGGCATCAGTGAAGCTAACTTCCTGTTCAGTCTTACTATTAATTCCTGAGGAATTTGCAATATAAGCATCGAAATATTAAAGTGAGTGTAAATAGAGTATTGGCCCGAGTATAAGACGGCCTCAAATATAAGATGACCTAGTTTTCCCTTGGCTGAGTAAAAAAAATATGGCCTCAAAAGTAAGACAGCCCTTACCCTATTTTCTCCATGGCTCAATAAGAATAAAATAAAAATTATGTTTAATACAAGGTTGTTCTCTTACCTCATGTTGAAGCTCAAATTTTTCAATTTACTGCATAGACCTATTAAAGTTGTAATAATTAATTTATAGTAGTTGAATGTTTTAATTTACAAATAATAGGTATAACTTGTTACACATTAATTGTCAAGTACGCTTGGGTTATAATGATGAATATTAATAAATAGGGTAGATGTTATGCAGCACACATTAAAAATGATGTAATTATTAGGTCTTGTCTAATCCCTCTCATCAACTGAATCGTCACTATCACTAGTAGTGGAGCTTTCACTTTCTTGTTCCCACTCAGAATCTTCCTCGGACACATCTCCGCCTGGGGCTTCCCAAAGCAGATCATCCATCTGACCCATCCAGTGCATTTGAAATGGAGCATTTCTTGAATCCCGCAATAATGGAATCTTGCGAGATCCGTTGCCATGATGAGAGGATCTGCTCGATTAGCAGGCTTGGTAACACTTGTTTTATCTTGCCTGTAGGAGTGAGCGCATGATTTCCTTCAAGCAGCCAATCATTGCATTTATTCTTCAGGTAGTCTTTGAATGGCGTATTAACCACTATGTCCAGCACTTGAAGCTGGCTTGTCATTCCTCCTGGTATCACAACTAAGTCAGTTTTCATCCTTGTGGCAGTAGTTTTCACAGTGTCATTAAGATGACCCTGAAACACATCTAGTACAAGCATGCTTCTCCTACCAAATGTAGCTCCGGGGCGCCTATTCCATACTACATTCATCCAATCTTTTATTAAATCTTCAAAATATTATGTATGAAAAAAGTGCATTGAGCAAAAACATTTAGTGATAAATAAATTAGACTGCCAGTCTAGTTAATACTACTTCCTGAGGAAGATGCTACAATAGCATCAAAATATTGAAGTGTGTACATATGTGTCAGTGTTGTTACTTTTATTTGTGCTCTACCATTTTCCTAATATTCTATCATTTTATATATCAATAAATCATTAAATCTTCAGTCATCCACCCATTCTCTTTGAATCTGACATGAATTCCTATAGACATTTTTTCTGATAGCATGGTCTTCCTTTTGAGAATTACATAGAGTGGGAGTTTGGAACCATCTGCAAGACAGGCAAGCATTATGGTTACCCTTAATTTTTTTATTGCTTGTGGTATGGATCATTACAGTCTTCTCCCCTTTCGTGTGCACAGTAGTGTTAGATGGCAGGTCAAAAAACACTGATGTTTGGTCACAATTTCCAATCTGACTCATGAGGTCATTGTTGGCCTGTTTGAGTCTGATAATGTAGTTCTGAAAAGCTAAAAGCCTATCTTCATAATCAGCAGGCAATCTCTGGGCTATTGTTGTCCGGCGTCTGAGAAATAATCCATTTCTATTCATCATTCTTTTAACCCAACCAATACTGGCTCTAAAAGTCTGCTGCGGAACATTCATTTCCCAAGCCACTTCAAGGGCTTTCAAACAAATATTTTTTCTTGATATGGGCACACCTTCATTTCGTTTCTACCTTACAAACCAGGTAACTTTTTCTTCCAATTCTTTGTGGCATCCTTTTGTGGGGCCATGAAATGCTTGACGTGTTGAATTCCAATTTTACAGCTTGGGAAAGTCTTTCCTCCAGCGATGCACATTAACTTCAGCCACGCTGTAATGTCGTGCCGCCGCCGAGTTGTTCGTTTGCATAACCTATCTTGCAACTGCAACCTTAAAGCATGCATCGTAACTTCATCTTTACCCTTTGTTTATCTGTTTTGACTGATGTGCTGCGTTTTTCTACGCTATCAGGTGCCATTGGAAAAGATAAAAATATACTGTAATTAAAACCGCAATAAACTATATTTTATTTATGTTGCTATAACTAATTCACAAAAAAAATACCATACGATAATCAGCAGGCAGCTGACGTCACGCACCATGGAGAAAAGAAACACTATTACTAAATACTGATTCGTGCAGCTAGTCTCTACATAGCAGCACCATCATGTTACTGAGCGCTCCAAGATCCACTTGTTTGATTGTTCACTGAGCAAGCGCTCCCAGAGATCAGTTCTTATAGCGCGTTCAAATGTAATGTCAAAATACCACACCGCTGCTGTACTTCTATGACCAAAATGATAAATAACTTCAAAGTAATGTTTATGTTTATGTTTTTACAAGTGAAATATTAAAACAAAATAAAGTTTTCGAGCTAGTATTCATGTGGAAACATGTTGTCATGCATGATTTACTAACTTTAATAAATAATAAGTAATAGATGCAGCTTTTCCCAAAAATTAAATTTGAAATTAATAACACAAGATGCTGTGATGATAATTTACATGTGAAATACCTTAGTAAAATAAATTTTTAGTGTATTACTTGTGTGAAAATGTGTTTTGTGCTAGATTTATTAGCTTTATTTAGAAATATGCAATACAAACGGCTTCACACAAAAAGTAAGTTGAAATTAATAACATAAGATGCTACGCTGCAAATATAAGACGACCCCCTATTTTTTGCTTTCGATTTTTAATAAAAACTATCGTCTTATAATCGAGCCAATACTTTAAATTTTTATATCAATTTAATGTGCTTTGTTTTACTACAAGTCTTACTTACATCTTTGAGCCTGTGATCTCGATCAGTTTTTTATTAAAGTCATATATTTTCCACTACCGGCTGGCTAGGTATATCATGGCTTCATATAGTACCTTAAAATCTAACTAAAGACTGGGACAGTCACAACATCCAGTCCCTGGCCTTTGATTTATTAATGTGAAAGGGTAAACCCATATTTCATCAATGATAAATTTTTGGGACATACTGGGAATCAAACCCAGGACCCTTTGCTCAGTAGGCAGACAAGCTACTGACTGAGCTAAGGTGTCAGATACCGCAATTCTATTATGTATATATATATATTAAGCACCGCGTTTTAATACCTGTTCAGGTTATATGCCTATGTATTAATTATATGAATGGGTTCAAGATAATGAAAGCTTAATTTAGACAAAATGTACATGTATTCGTGTGGAGGGAGAGTGGTAAACCATTTAGGAAAAACCAGCCTCAGTGCACCCGACCGGGTTTGAACACCAATCTCCCTGTCTGGCAGTCTAGTCTAACACGAGATTAGTGCGTTAGATCATGTGGCCACCAAAGCGGGTTCTATATTTATTTTATTTATATATTTTCCTTAATGTAATTTATTTCAAACATATGAACCTTTATTAAAAATAATTGTATTTACTTACGAAGACTGGGGCCGACCACTTGACTCCAGATTTCTCAACTCTTGTTGAATGATCTGAGGAGCATCATTGTGCGTATCTTCTATTTGATTGTCTTTGGTCCAAGTGACCTCCTGTAACTCTGTTACAATCTCCACGTCTGAAGCCGCTTGCTGAGTCACAGTTTTGTGACTTCCCACAAGTGCTTCCAGCCGCTCAGTTTCCAGTTGATACGGCACAACGGCCAAATTGCCCCCAATGGCCACCAAAAGTTTCTGGTCGACGTGCCACATTTTTGGGGGGTTACTAAACAGTTTAAACTGATGATGCGACTGAACCAAGTTGAATTGTAAATTGTAGATCAACAGCCTTGCTCCTAAATCAATCAGAAAACCATATTGTAAATGTTTATTCTTAATATTAAAGCCTAGTAAGCCTGTGCGAGCCTTCGAAATTTCAAATCCAAATATTAATAAGCCTAAAATGTGTCTAAAATATTAATCAACATTTTTTAGAATATTTTATTATTATATTGGGCTCAAAAACTTAATATGGTAAATATTAAACACAGATTTGATTTTAAACATTATAATAATAAGCCTAAAATAAATAATTCAATTCAGATTTGAAGATATTTTTAAAATAAATTCAGCATGAGATTCGATTCAGACCAGACTTTTTTTTTCCAAGCATGAGATTCGATTTGGATTCAATCTAAGTTAAAAAAGATTCAGATTTGATTAAAAATTGAAAATTATGGATTCGAACAGGCTTAAAGCATGACATTTTATAGTTACTAAATAGTTAAGATTCTAGTAAAGAACACAAAGAAACTTAAAATCAAACATTCACAAGGTTGGCCAGCTTCCCCGTTGATAAGAATAATATTATTTTTATAGTAGGGATGGACGGGAATTACATTTTTATAACGGGACGAGAAATGAGTCTAAATATTGTGAAGGGAGTGGGAAATTATAAAAATGAGGCTTTAAAATAATTCTATATTAAAAATATATAGTTTTTTTAAACTAATATGGTAATACTTGTAAAAGCTTTGACATTATTAAATTGAATACAAATAATATGATAAAAACACATTAATATAGACAAGGGTGTGTGAATAGCAATTTATTGAAAGACTAGCAAAATTTTCAACAAATATTGAATGAAACAAATCGAATAATTAATATTAATACATTATTCTTATTAGTAAATCTCTTTTGAAAATTATGTTTTATATTTGACTATTGGAAGAGTGAAAAAAATAAAAAATAAAAAATATTTTTTACCCTTCTTAAATGTCCTCTTAAGGTTTGAAACCTCTTAAATGTTCTCTATTTTAACACCTCTTAAAGGCTAGGTTTGAAACACCTTAAATATTCTTTAGGTCTAAAACCCCTTAAAGATTATCTAGGTTTTAAACCCCTTAAATATTATTTAGGTACGAGACCACTTAAATGTGCCCTAGATTTGCTACCCTTTAAATATTCTGTTTGAAACTCCTTGAAACTTATCTTGTTTAAATCCCCTTTAATGTCCTTTAGAAATGACATTTAACAATCTTGTAATCTCTAATCTTTGTTTGGTTGCTAACAGACAGGCTGATGTTTATAAATAGTTAACCTTGACAAGCTACTTCAGCCAACCTCATTTCTGCACCCCAAAAGATGTTACGAGTATAATATATCTCTGTTCTTCTCTAAATCTTTCAAGCTCTCTCGCTTGCTGAACCTAACAATTAATTGTTGATAGACAGAGCACACTGACTCATGACCTTCCCAACTTGTTTGTCTCCCCACAGGCAGTAAATACCCCCCTACCCCCTCCAAGTTTGTTACAGAACAAAGATGATGACTGTTTCCAATAGAGATTGGGCCAGTAGTACTTGCTGGAACAATAACCGAGTTTTATTTCCCACACAAAGCCTTGCTTTCCCAGCCTACTCAAGGAAACAAATAAATTCCCTACATTTTCCCCAAGTGTTTAAGATCACGTCCACCCCTATTTTATAAGTCATTCATTGCTTGGTTAGATTTTTTTTTTAATTCCTGTTCAACACATATTTTGTCAGTTATTGAATTACTTGTCACTTTCTTTTGTTCAATTTATTAAAATACATATTTCATAGGATATATCAAGCCTTAACTATGTTAACTTATATTGATAATTTTATAGACTCATGTGGAGCAAGTCATTGCAATACGATAGGTTGCTAAACATATCTTTACTTTTAATCTTTCTCATACTAATAAAATATTACCTCTCCTTTCAAAAACAATTTTTTTTTGTCATTTAAGGAAGTTAGGATGATAAAACATCCTGATAATTGATAAATCCTAACTACTTATATGCTGTCCACGAAAGCTCCACCTCAGAATTAAACATGAGCTTTAGAAATATTTGCCACCCAGCAGGACATAATCTAAGAGTTTGGAGCCCAAATATCTTTTCAACACTTGTCGTGGAACCAGGCGCAGTTAAAATCTACCTTCCTCGCTGGGGTCTGCCCCAAACATGGCAAGATGGTTAGAGCTCAGAGCTGTAATGGCAACAGGGTGTTTGGTGCTGACAGCACTAACCACATGGACCAAATTGCCGGGAAACTCGTCTGAGAAAAGAGGCCTTCTGTAGAGATGACCATTCGACCCTGTTGACACACAATATAACACATATGTAATGACTGCACATTACTTGATATTTCACATGTTTTGATACAGTCAAACAGAAACATATGTCAAGAGGAACCAGATTTTGATAAAGTTTCCTTGGATATTAGGTGAGATTCTTAAAGATATATCACTATTTCTGGTAATGTGGCTATAAAAATAAAGTGATTATGTTGACAATGGTAGTTTGCATATTTCTGAGCTTTCTGTAAGTATATTGTGTTTATTGTCAATTGAGATATTTGTATTATTTTTTACTCTTAGAATATGTCTAGTCTATTGTTTATTTTTTTACTTTTAAAAGATGTAAAAAAGTGAGGTGAAAAATTAAGTATGAGAAGTAATTTTTATAAATTTCTTAAGTTAAAATTAGAAGGGAGAGTCAGCACACTTATCTTAGTGTTAGTGGAGTAAAAATTGTTTAGATAAAACATGAAAAGACACATAAACACATTTTTAAGGACGAGCTTTCAGTGTCACAGATGGCTTCATCAAGTCAAGAGAGTTAAATCTACTATTACTCAATTTAATTTTGATCTGACTTTGCCCAAGTTATATAAGGCATTTTCAAATCAAAAGTTAAAAAAAGGATTGAATTAAGTTTTTTAAGTTGTTAGGAGGACCAGTCAAATCAAAAATACTTTTGAACAGAAAAATACTGAGAGAACTTTTTCTTTTAAGTGTTTTACTGCCAGTTCAGACTATCCGCATATTTTGACTTATGAGTGGCTGTCCATAAGCTACATCACACTAATTTTTTTACCCTCTTACTTCCCCCTCCCTTGACACAATTTTGTGAACACCCCTTTTAATATTATGTCACAATATCACATAAAACACCCTAGACCCCATAATTAAATAGTATTTTTAATTGGAGACCCTATTTAATCCTTTTATTGAAACGTGTTTGCCAAGCTCGATTATCGAAGTCGACGAGTCAGTTGTTTTTGTTTATACGTGCCCGCAGTAGGGTTCACAGAACATTGGCCGATATACTTATTTTTAGTGTGACGTCACACATTATTTGACTCCCTCTATCCTCCTCGTCCCTCCGAAATCTACTCCATCCTTCCCCCTGATTTGCGTGCATAGTTCATGGACAGCCCCTTATGAGGAAGGTACAATTTCGAGGAAATGTACCCACATCTGTGTGTGCAGGAGGGCGAAGGTAAGAGTGAAAAACTATTTAGGAAAAAAATCTTCAGCACACTCCACCAAGATTCAAACCCTGATCTCCGTAACAGCAATCCAGTTTAACAAGAGAGTGACATGTAAGACCATATTTCCAACCATGCGAGTGATGTTCTAATTGGAATTAGCTTTTCAATCAAGTTGGAATTATGTGAGGCTGTGTTAAATTGGCAATAGAGGTTGACATTAAATCAGGGTTATATCTTGACAAATTTATAAACTAAGTAATTTACAAAAATATTGTTGCATATATTGTTATGTTATGTTCATAATGTTATAAATGATGATATTTTATTTATTTTTTCAACATAAACATCAAATGGCTAGATCAATTAAGTGATCATAATTTTATTTCCTCTAAAGACTATCTTTATCAATTATTATGGCTTTAAATTGTCGTTTGTTGGGAGTTTATATAATGGGAACCATTTCTCAGACCAGCCTTTAACCTAGCAGAAACAACAACCAAGTTACTAACATAATGTAAAGATTTGGCAGTTGCCATCGTGTTGGCTAACAGTGTGGCCAACTAACTTCCCATCTGTCCTTGTCGCCTTCAGGTGGACTGCCGGCTCGCCGTCAGTAACAGGCATGATGTGAAGAACCAGGTTTTTCTGAAGAAAAAAAAAAGAATCAAGGAAAATACAAATCTAGATCCAATATCGTTTCAGTTTAAGAACTCTACTTCTGTAGTAGATGGTTGCTATCAGTTTTGACAACAACGAAAATGCTTGGAAAGGGTTTTTTTGGTTGATTTTATGTTTATTAAATTAGTAAAATGAAATAGCTTCCTATTACCTTACCTATACTATTTAAAATATACTATTATCGTTATGTATCAGGTTGGCATGTGTTATAGATTAAAGTGAAGATTTGTAGTGGCACTTTGTATATAACCATTAAAAGTATTATATTTTTAAACACTTGACAAGAAGATAAGTAATTTTTTATTTGCCCTCTGTCTTTATTACTAGAGTTCTATCAAGACCTATTTGTCAATAACTGAAGTTTAATAGTGAACATTTCTAAATCAAGTTTATTATGGATATTTGGTGACCTGGTGGTCTAGGGGTAAGGTGTCAGACTTCTGTGCTGAGGGTCCGGGGTTCAATCCTCGGTCCCGGCACAGATTTATCTGAATTCCAAACCCTTCCTTCACCTCTGACAAGATGTGTATTAATCACAACTTGTGAATGTGAGGAATGCCAGGCCTCCACCATGGTTCAGATTCCATGTTAAACTGTAGGTCCTCCATTTATCTCACAATCACCCTACCATTGCACATTAGCGTAAGTGCGTATAACCCAAACGGGTAGTAAGACGCGTTGCTAATAATAATAATAATTATTATTATGGATATTTAATTTTTAAGTCAATCATTTTAAAGCCCTATCTCCATACTCTGTATCTGTAAGGTGTGTGATACTTCATAATAGTTCAACTTCACACTAAAATATTACTATGTTTACAGAGCCCTTATCCATAAGTCTTTAGCCCTTACTACTCCGTAAAAAAAATGATTTTTTTATTTGAGGTGTTTAACATGCAAAGTCTGAACAGGCTGATTATATCACCTGACGATGAGATGTTGACTCAACTTTGACTTTCTAAGGACCAGTCAATACAGACTGCTAAGGACATCCCAGAAAAGTAAATGTGTGTGCACATTGAAATGAAATCAACTTGCTACGGAAACAAATATAAAATGAAATGATAGCTTTATGAATGAAGCTATTTCAGAAATCTTAAAAGCCTCAGGAAGCATGGCACCTCAGAAACAGTTTTCTGAGAAATAACAAGTTCTTGCCTTGGTAGGTTAAACTTCCCATTAGTATTCTTTATAATCTTTGCTTCATAGATCACCTCTGCTTTCTCTAGCCATAGAAAATTTTCTTTCAAAGAGTTTAATTGAACAAAGTCCCTGACTTTTTCAATGGTTGGCACAATCACCTGATTAAAGATAAAAACTGTATGAATGCAATTTTCATTTAAAAGGACCACTAAGAAATATACATATGCTGAGCTAACAGACTCTGTTAACGGGGTTTAAGATTGGCCAATAATTTATAATTTCCATGTTCAGAGTTATCATAATAATTCTTAAAATATATTAACTACATATCATCCTTAAATTTTTCTCACTATTTCAAATTTGTGTTAAATTTTAGAAATAGTTTTTTAATCTGTTGAAAATAACGTGATGGATGATAAATAAAAACAAATAATATAAACATTTCTATTGGTGATAGATGTGGTGGTGGTCACACAGTTTAAGGAGGCTCGAAACAGGCGGAATGACGATGATAGAGAATTTTAGGTCCCAGTTGTGTTCCCCAATTTTTTCCTCACACACTGCCTCCAACTACCCTCCCCCCTCTTCTCTCCTTCCACCTCCCTCACAAAATTACCCACTCTACAAGAAAATTAAGCTGTTGAATCTAGGTATAAATGTATGAACTTAGATAAATATTTTTTTGTTATTTTATTTCTTCTACAGATTAACACCTTATATTTCAGTCTTGGCAGTCTAATACAGCTCTAAGCAAGATGGTAACTGAGTTGTGAATATGCCTAATACCTACTTGGGATGCTGCCAATGATGGGGAGATTGGGGTTCAAATCCTGGTCGAGTTGTACTGAGGGTGACTTTTCCTCTCTTCCTCCACACAAATTTAGGTACACTTCCTCTAAGTTCAATCCTCCTCATCCCAAACACATTAAAACATGGCTAAATGTGGCAGACGAATGTGTGTGAAAAAGATACACATTAAGCGTTATTAGGAATAAAAGAGCATGTATGACTCGGTGTATGGATAGTGTTGATTTGAAGGGAATATGCAAGGAAAGGAAAGTGAGGAGAAAGTTAGTGAGGATGGACTAACTATGGAGTTGTTTTTTTAGCTATATGCAGTTTCTTGCTTAACCTTTCGAGGAACTGTGTGATTAGATTTGAATGTATAGATGTTCTAGAAATAAAAGTATTCAAATATGCCATATTTAGTGAAATATTTCAAATCGGTTCATGATATATCAAACTTGTTGTGGGTGCCAAAGTCAAAGCAAAGGAATTTTGACCTTCAACTTCAACATTTCGAAGCTCCGCACATCTCTAATTATTATTAATGAAGGTTTTATCATAAGCTAAGCCCAATAAAATATTGCTTACCCTTGAATTCTTGGTCAGGAGTATCACATATTTGTTGTGTTCATGTGTGACCAGCTTACAATCTTCAATGACCTGGTCTGGTTTCAAAAGAGCCCGTTTATAATCCTCTTTACTCTTCTGAAGGGCATCACTAAGATGCAAGACAAGCCCGTTTAGGAACACGACTACAGGGTCATTCTTGTCGTTTTCAGAGAAAACATAATAAATTGGCAGTTTGAACTGAAAACAAAGCGAACAGTTGGAAATAATATTTCAGGGCCTTGATGGTACCTAATGTACATTTAATATAATGATAAATACATTGTGACTAAGTATAACAAGGCAATTTATACTTTTTAATGATACTATATTGTTTGTCTTTCTTGAATCTGATATAGACTTAAATTGGGTTCACACGTTTATCAAAAAACAAACATAGAACTGAAACTGGGCCCCATGACGAGCTCTAAGCCAATCAAAGGTTTCTGACTCATCAGTTTGAGCTGTTCTGATTAAGTTAAACTCATCTTTATTTAATATGCTCTGCTTGAGATGTTCGGCATGTGAGAACCAATCAAATCTCAAAACCAACCATCCCAAATCAGTGTACATGCACATGGTGCACTGTAGAACTAGAAGCAAGCAGACAGCTTCGTTGGCTTTCGTAAGGAGATTTGAAATAACCCGATAATAGAAAGTATGAGTATCGATCTATTAAATTGTGTGACAGGGAGTTATAATTTGAAAATAATCTTAGATATAAAATATATGTTTATCCACTAGAAAATAAAATCTATTGATAATCAATTGTTTAAAAAGTGTGTTGCAATGCATCATGGGTCAACATACAGCAATGTACCTAATCGCTTCATCCCACATAGACTATCCTCTTTTTTACATCAATTTATACAGTAGTCGTTTGGTCCACGGCAGCCAGTATTCTCGGTAGACCATGAGAAATCTCATCGGGTGTTTTTTACTTGTAGGGGTATGTAGGGGTACTACGACAAATCTTTGTCAAAAATAGTGAAAATACGTTCCAATCATAGCTTAATAAAATATCACTCTAATGGAAACATTAAAAAAAACCTTAAGATCAATTATTTAAAAGATGTCAGTAAATATGTTAGTAGTCATTTAATTAATGGATAAGTTAACACCTAAAAATAAAGACTCTCCTAGGTTTATAAACAATCATATTCAAGTAAACTTCTAGGCCTAATTAACATATTTATTGCAGAACTGTTTTAACCTTGTGTTTTTTAATTTTATCCAGGTGTTCCTCCTTTCTAGCCCACAGACGGAGCTGGCTTTGAATAAACACACCAACATACTGCTTTCTACCTCTGTCATAGACCACTGGCGATGTGAGCTTGTCCTTTGTACTCCAGCTTCCGACTTGCTTCTGATTAACAACCTGGAAGTACAAATTATCAGTACAGTATTTTTTTATTTGAGGTAATTAATGTGCACTTTCTGAACTGACTTATTATATCAGCACATGAGAATTTCTATTAGCGAGACCTAAAGGGCCTACCAATTTTGCCGAGAAAGGTATTTTCACATATCTTCCAGGGTTCTTTTACATGCCTCAGCCAACATTGGGACCGACAATTTTGATTTCCCTCTGAAGGAAGTTGTGTTATGGATTTTTGTATTGCTCCATAAAAATATGTCGACCTCGGCTGGGTGTGAACCCACGAACATTGGGCAGTGAGGCGAGCACTTTAACTCAACACCATCGAGGTCGACATAAGTAGAGTAGGCCTATGCTATGTATAGTTCAAAGTTTTCTCTCATAAAGATACAGCAATGAAAACTGTTGGAATTCAAACAAAAAAGTTAGTAATCTGAGGCTCAAATTTGAGTGTTTTATTGACTATCGAAATAAAGAAATTTAATTTTTATATTTATCAATATCGAGATGGGATTTATGAACCCTCGAGGATATTCGAGATTTAAAGATTTAAAAAAATGTTACTTTTTTTTCTAGCTTGATTTTTCTTGAGATTATTTTTCTTTGTAGATTCTCAACACTTTCACATAATCATATTTAATTATTTTTTTTTAAAGTTGTGACTTCCTACCCCCTTCTTAATATTTATTTTTCTCATTTTGTTTTCCATTCAACTCAAACAATGCTAGGCCAGCATTGACCAATCTAGGCGGCTAGGCTCATCCCCCACCCCGAGAGATGATGAATTAGCTGTGCAAGGTTCGAAGTTTAATAAAATAAAATACACCATCTCCCGTGCAATCTGTTGGATTCCAGTATGACTGAGTGTTGCTTTGATGATGTCATGTGCGAAAGCAGTATTGCGCATCTACGCGAGGCACTCCACCCTGTCCCCTTTAGCTAAACAGAGCCTTACCACGCCTCCATCTGATTGATTGACAGCAGCTAAAGCTGACCTTGACAAACTTGCCATTCTATTGGCTGGTGGCGTATAAGTTTCCACGTGAAGTTTGATTTTCTAATATACAGCCACCCGACAAGCAGCGCTCGGAAATTCGTGGAAATTGCCCCAAGTTTTGAAAACTTGTCTAATTTAAGCATATAAGGAGGGTTATTTTAACCGATGGAGGCAATCCAACCAGTAAAAAAATGAAACCATGGCTAGAGACAATATTTTTGAAAAGACCAAGAAGTGATACAGAAGAGGAAACAAAAGACTGCCTGGAGGATTTTTTATTTTCGTGTGAACTTATACATACTACAGCAGAGTGCATTTTTAAACCCTTGAATGATTTTTTTTTGCTGAGAACCACATTTCATTGAAGAAATGTGTGTGTCTGACAACAGATGGTGATCATGCTATGTCAAGAAAAATCAGTGGACTTGTTTTACGGGTAGAGACGCTAATACCTTTAATGAAATGGACCCACTGCTGCATTCATGAAGAAACTATGGCTATAAAAAAGAGGCCAGACTCATTAAAAAATGTAGCTTACTCAAGGAAGTTGTCAAGATTAACTTATTAATTTTGTCAAATCTCAAGCTTTAAAATCCAGGATCCTCTCAAAATTGCAGGACTCAGACTCCTTCAGAAATAGAGATAAAAAATCTAAATTATAAAAAACAAATTTAATGCAGTAAAATTTTCAAATACATATTGCTTGAACAGGGGAAGTGAAATTTCTTTAGCATAGTGAATTTATATTTGAATAAATTTGTCAGATCCAAATTACAAATATTGGTCCGAAAGAATAAAAAACATATAAAATTAAAATGATATATTTACTAATAGGCCTATATTGTTATAATATTATAAAAAAAATATTTTGAAGCCGGAGTCGGTATATTTTTACTGAATCCGACTCCACCCAAATTTGTTTCAGACTTCACAGCCCTGCTTGAAACACAAGCTTTCAAGATAGTGATTGGATTTTTTTATTTATTTGAAGATAAGATTGAGTCAGTGATTAAAAAGTGAGTGATGGGCAAACTGAGTAAAAGGTCAATAACATCCCAACACTGGAGGCATATGTGGAGTCCAATGACGAAGAATTGCTACCAGAAGTAAAAGAGAACATCATTGAGCCCATGTACGATTTAGTAACTAGCTTCGGCGATTACTTTTCAGTTCCAAATCCTCAAAAATCATGGCTAGAGAATCAATTTGAATATGCTCTATCTGCGGAATAGCAATCTCCACTTGTTGATGTGAACTGTGATTGATTATTGGAATCATTTTTAACCAAGAATGTAAATTGGACCGATTCTGGGTTAAAATTTTTCCTGGCTATAAAAGGTTAGGTGAAAAAAAATTATCAAAAACATATAGCTTGGCCTAATCCCCTTTTGTTCTACATGCATTTGCAAACAAACATGTCATTTTAGCGTGGAAATATCCCAAAATTATAGGTCTGGTTTTTATTAGGCCTATACTGTACCTAATATCCTTTGCTCAAGGCTAGTCTGAATAGTCGTGCCTGCTTGTCGGGATCTGAGTAGTGACGTGTCTGTTGTCATATCGTATTGTAGTTCCTTACTACAAAAGGGACTGTCTACAATGAAATGTCGTAGTACGTAATTTCAACCAAAAGGAATTAAGAAAACATAAGCAGTTGAAAAATAATAAATATACTAGACTGTTACAGTTTATACAACTAGACCCTATATAGGGACAACTGTTTTCAATATAACAAATCTTTTCTTTCATAAAAAGGAGGCTAAATCCTGACAGACTCTATAAGTTTATCGTCCAAATCCATTTTAGACTAGTGTTTAACAATCTAAAGTCAACAAAAAACGAGACAAAGAGCATACATACACCAGCATGGACTATGCATTCATAATCAAAGTCATAATATTAATAATTTCAAATAATTAAAAAATATATGTCCAAACAATTGTTTTTAATTAAAAAATGCAGTATATATTTATATAAATTTCAATTAAGTAGGCTAGTATCGTAGATTAAATAAATATTAACTTTAACTGATTTTAGTAGTGCAAACATATTTGTTTTTGATTGGCTGAACGCAACATGTCGCAACGCAAGAGATGGACAATGTTTTTCATCTCTTTCCGACAGTTCCGACTTATTACTGCGATTGCGACATTCAATGCGGAGAGTCAATATTACGACTCAGACTTCCGACAAGCAGGTACGACTATGTAGACGAGCCATTATTAAAAGCTACCCCATATTTTCACTAAAAAATAGCTTCACTTAGGTGACTACCATTGAGATGTCAAGATTTTCAAAAGTGGACGGTCCATGGCTTGACATGAAAAACAAGTATTCCATAGTACCGTACTTAGCTAATTGGGAACCAATGATTTAGACCAATAGGACCTAATTGTAAACATATAAAGACAAATTGCAATATTAAATTAAGTCCCGAACCATAATAGATCTGTGTTCAATAAAGTAAAGTCAAATTATTATATATATTCTTTATTGTATTAGAATGTAAAGACAAAAAAATCTAACCTTAAAGCGACAAACCATATTCTTCCCTAACGTTACGATAACACAACCTTTCTCAGAATCACTTGCAACTCCTAGTAAGCTATTTTGATCTATAAGGGTGCACAGCACATAAGGTGCTTTTAGTTTGGCCATCACCTACGTTACCATTACTTTTCACATGTATTAGAGAAACACATATTTAAAGAAATAACACGTGCTGGTTCTGAAACAAACAATGGCACGTCCATTCACGTTAAAGCAAAATATTCTGAAATTACCAAGGTAGCCAACAAAAGAGAGAATAAAAACGAACTAACATTTCAAGGTTCGTATACACAAATGAATAGAAAGCTTTAAAATTCTTCATTATCAACTGTTTCCAGCCTGTGGCTGAATCAGTTTAGTAAAATACCTCCAACTTCCTCTGTCATTCAACCACACTTCCTCCTTTAATTTCTTCTGTTCTTCTTCTCCCCCTTGAACATTTCTGTTCCATCTGCTACTTCCATTTCTTTCTTGACCTCCCTTGCGATCTTTTCCCTACATACTTCATTTCCAAAATTTTCTTTGGCATCCTCTCTTTTTCCATTCTCATTACAGGCCCAAACCATCTCAGTATTGCCTCCTCTACTATCTCATGAATTCCCTGTACCCCTACTGTTTCCCGGATAACTTCATTTCTAATCTTGTTTCTCCTCGTGACAGCCAACATGCTCCTCACAAACTTCTTTCCCATGACCTCCACTTTCCTAGTCTCTCTTACATTTAATGTCCAGATTCTGCTGCATATGTGACAATTAGTACAAATTACTCCCAGTACAACACTACCCTACACTTCAAGGGCACTTTTCTCCATAGTAGGTCACTTACGTACCTATAGAACAACTCTCCCTACTGTCCTCTTCTCATTAAATCCTCTCTACTCTCACCTTTCTCCTCAATTACGATTCAAATATCTTACATTCTGTACTTTTATCAGCTCTACTCCATCCACCCTTATAGCTTTATTAGGCCTTACCCTCTTCCTTATAATTACCATCACTTCACACTTTACCGGGCTAAATTTAATTTCACACTCTTCTTACTTCCTCATTCCATTCTTGTAGCTGTTCTTGTACGTACTTCCTCTTCCTTCTCCCACCATACCATTAAATCATCAGCAAACATCTTTACTTTCATTCTTACCTCCCCCAGTTTTCTTGCCACTTTGTCCATAACCATTTCCATTACCATCATAATAGTAATGGTGAAAGGGCACTTCCCTGCTTCACTCAATTTTTTTAATTGGAACCCCTCCGTCCTTCCATTCTCCACCATAACACAACTCCTGCTATCCTCTTACATGCTTTTCCCACTCATTACAACTCCTCTTTCCACTTCGGTCTCCTCCATCGCTTTCCAAAATTTATTTCTATCCACGCTACCATATACTTTCTCCACATCCATAAATACCATTAAGGTATAGGTACTAACGCCTTCTCATATTCATACCTTATTTCCATCAGCAGTCGTATGGCAAAGATTAAGTCTATTGTAGACCTATGTTTCCTATATTCGGGCCGTTCCTCTCTCCACCGTCCTTTCATTTTATATCTGATTCTCTTTTCCAGTAGTATCTTCTCATGTATTTTTGTACAGTGGCATATCAGCATTAACCTCCTATAGTCTGTACTCTTCTTTCTGTCCCCTTTCTTGAAAATAAGTACCATAATACTTATTTTCAAGAAAGGAGACAAGAAGAGGTGTACAAATCATATATATAACTCCCTTTTTCCTGTAATTTACTTTGTTTTTCTTCAAAACCACTTTCAGCATCCTGTATAACCATTATAGGTATACCTATTTCACTTGCTGCTCTTAGCATTTATACCGTGAGTTTGTCCAAAGCCAGTGCTTTCCCTTGTATTATTCTCTCTAATGCGTCCTCTATCTATTTCCATGTTGGACCTCTTTTTCCTCCTCTTTTGTTATTTTTCTTCCCGCTCCTCTGATTAACTCTCATTCCTTTCCTCTTCCGCGTTGAACATTTTCTCAAAATATCTCATCCATAGTTCCTTTCCTTCCTCTCCTGTATTCAACGTTATTCCTTCTTTATCTATAATTATAAATGCTGGTCTTTTCTCTCTCCTCCTGTTTCTTACTTGGCTATATAACATCTTCTTACTTACTTCCACGTCCCGTTCCAGCATTCCCATCCATTTTTGCATCTAATCCTTTCTGGCTTCCCGTACCACTAGGTTCGTTCCACTAGATTCTACTTGTTTTCTCATTCATATTCTTAAAACAACTTCTGAATGCTTTATTCTTATCCTTTTCTGCTTCCTTCATCCTGTCGTTCCAACAGGGTGTCTCCTTCCACTTCCTCTTATTACTTTTCCTCCCACATACCTCCCCTGCCACTCCCACCAGACTGTTCTTAAACCTTTCCCATTCAACCTCTACACTTTACATCTAATCCTTGGGTATTAAGCTTCTTGCCTTTCTTAGGTACAGTTCTCTTTCCTCGTCATTTCTTAGCCTCCATACCCTTATTATTATTTCTTAATGTTTTCCTACATTTCTCCTATATTCCCACCCCCCTTATGTCTGCCACCAACAACCTGTGGTCACTATCCAAGGATACACTTGGTATTATCTTGATATTTAAGGTCTGCCTTTTCATTTCTTCATTCTTGATAAAGTAGTCTGTCACCAACATTTGCTCCACATCCCAACTGTATCTAGTAATCTTATGACTTCCTCCTTCCTTCTTATACAAGGTATTTGTCACTTTCATTTTATTTCTTGCACATAGCTGCAACAGCTTTCTACCCTCCTCGTATCTCTCTCCCCATCCTTCCTTCCCTAACATCTCCTCAAAACTTACTCTCTCTTTTCCTACTTTTGCATTCAAATCGCACATTACTACTATTCGACACTTCCCATATGCCTTTCTAGGTTTTCTTCAAACTTGTCTTTTTCTTCTGATAGGCACCCCATTTGTGGGGTATACACTTCTGTCACCTCCACTTTTTTCCTCTGTCATTTATTGTCATCTTCATTATTTTATCATTCATTCCTACTACCTCCGCCTGCAGCTCTTCTCTCACTACGAAGCCTACTCCGTTTCTCCTTCCTTCATCATTCCCATCCAATGTAGAACGAAGCCATTCTTTACTCCTCTCATGCCACTCCCTCTCTACTTGGTCTCGCTCAGGCCATCCACTCTTCTCTCGTCCATTAAATCTACAATCTCCTCCACTCTTCCAGTTAGTGTTCCAATGTTCAGAGTCCCTATTCTTAACTTATGGTTTCTAACAATTTTTCCAATCCGGCATTTTACCTTGTTTTCTTGATTATGGTTTGTTTCGGCCACTGGCTTACTAAGCCTGTTGTGGCCTACACCCAAGTAGTGGGGCTGCTGCTTATAGGTCCTCAGGTATACCTTCTCTAGCTGAGGCTATGGGTGCTGATTACTTAGCTCGTCGTCACCAACCATCTCACTCCCGGCCCACCCGACTGGGAGCTAACTGAACAGACCCTGTTCCAAGCTTGTTGGTTTTGGCCCTGAGCAATCTCCTGTCTTTCATCTACACCTGACCTGGTTACCGATGGGGTTCATCTCACTCTCCACCAGGTTTACTCAGATCCTGGGGTACACCACTTGGCGGTGAAATCAGGATTGAGTAGGTGGGGCTAAGCGGCACCCATTAGGTATAGGCTCGATGTATAGTACATCACTATCCAGTTGGTACCCCTTAAAATTGTGTATGTTATTTGAAACAATTTTTCCCACCAACCCTACTCATAATAGTTGTGACTCACATAATTCTTGTTTATAAACATCTTATGACAAAGAAAAATTAAAAGCGATTCTGGAAAATATTTTTTTGACTTAACAATTTTCGATAAAATAACCAGATTATTATTTTGTTTATTTTACTAACATAGCAATAAAATAACTTGTTTACTAACAAATTCATCCTATAGAAAGGGATGTCTAAATAGATGATCTTGTAGAAGTAACTTCCTTGCCAAACATATTTGGAGGCTTTTACCAAATCTAGGAACATGGCATTAAGGCCCTTGGCCATGTCGAGTGCAAGTCTAAAACATATTTTATGGGATGGTGGGCGGGAGGGTGAAAGGTGTGGCGTGGCTCACAACCGACCAAAGTATCCTTCCGCGCCAACAAGAACAAATGAATCACAGAAACCGTAGATGGCGCTAGCTACCAGACAGGTCTTGCAGAAAAATCATACGTATGGAAATATCAATTTTCTCGAGAACAAGTGAAATTTTTATGTTAATATTTTCAACACCCCTTCTAAGATAATGTATCGATGTTTATTAATTGTTACATAATCTTATTTTTTGTAATGTAGCCGGCAGTTTTCTATGGAAAAAGTCAATTTTTTCTATATTTGATCACTGTTAAAATTATAGAGGTGTGTATATAAAAAGTATAACTTAATAAACATGCTTTCTATTCTTTAACAAACCATTTCCAAAAAAAAGAATTTTTCAAAACAATAAAAATTCTTGGAGATAACCGTTTGTTTCCATGGCTCTGCATTTCCATGCCAAATGAAAAGGGCCAGTCGCATTAGTAAACCTATTAAAGCTCAAGTTTTTCATGACCTGCTCAAAAAAGTGTAAGTTCTTACACATAAAAAAGAAAGCTTGTAAAGAGAAATATAAACACAGCACGAACAATTTTTTTTATTATTTTCAGGTACAGTAGTCTCTCTCGTTAATCCAAACTAATTGGGACCATAATAAATGTACAAAGTGGCAGTAATAAGCCAACTACCGAGTCGAAGATGGCTGTGTTATCTGATAGCTTGTGAATAAAGCCGACGTTATCCGCACGTCCATCACAAACTCTGCCTTAAAATGTGAGTGGAGAATGACCTTGGGCACGGGACGACTCCTGGATAGCTCAGTGGTAGAGCATTGGCTTACTAAGCCGAAGGTCCCGGGTTCGATCCCCGTGTCCAGGTGTCATTTTTCAATTTTCGGAAATAAATAATTGTTGTAAGTAACCTAGAATATGCTATTTTCATCATTTTTGAAAGCAAAACAAACTGAGTGAATCTATACATTGTTTCTTTACTCTACTTTGTACTATTACAATACATTTTATTTTAAAGTTAAATTAGTTTTTTCTTCCACTTTTTGTTTGGATTAACAAGACTCTACTGTATAACCATATGAGAGAGTTAAGTCATACCCCTAAAAATAAGATTTTTCGTAGTATGTTTTAAACTCTCTCCATTTGTCATACTATAACACGGTGAGCCCCACTGGGGTCAAGTGAACTTTCAACAAGGGCCAACTTGGGCTCTAGGTACCTACGACGACGTAATTTGTTTCTGACCTTCCCTACAATCTAGGGGATCACATTCATTTGGGTTTGGGCGTGGGATCGTGTTGGGTACAGACAACATACCTTACTTAACTCTTGGCCCAGACAATTGTTTTTCTTCTCCATTTTTGTATGACAGTCTAAACACAAATAAAGCACCTTTGCTTATTTTATTTTTCTATTTTGAGCATCTCTTGATAAATAATAAAACACCAGTAAAACCTTGCAAAACTTTAACATATTCAACCTTCACCCAACTTCACCAACCAAAATGTTTTCAAAGAAGCCTAAAGTTATGTCAGTATCACATCAAACAAAAAAATAAATATATCAGTAATGAACAATGCATACAAATTATAATCAAATCAGCTAATCAATCCTTTAAGAAGAAAAAGGAATGCCAGGCCTCCACCGTGGTTCGGATTCCACATTAAACTGTAGGTCCTCCATTTCATCTCACAATCACCCTACCATTGCACATTAGCGTAAGTGCGTATAACCCGAACGGGTAGTAAGACGCGGTGCTAATAATAATAATTATTATTTAATAAGAAAAAAAAAGTTTCCATTGGCCTTAATATTGACATAAATATTTTCAGTTTGCCTTAGTGAAAAAGTGAATATAAATTAAAAAGTAATATTAGTTCTTATAAAAAAACTTGAGGGGATCAAATCCATAAATTATGAATCTGAATCATTTTATATACAAATCCAAAATCTTGAACAATAGAGGTTTATTTTACTGTATTAATTCTTCGGTTTATAAGAAAAGATAAGATGTAATAACTAAATTTTACTATAATGCATTTATTATAGTATTCATATATTTAATTTAAGTGGTTAATTAATGGACTTCAGTCTGTTTAAGTTTGCCATATAATTATGTTGGGCTAAACTACCTAAATAAGCATTATAGAAGCTCTTAGCCAAATTCTAATCAAAATTTAATAAATGTTTTTTATTACAAAATTGAATTAAATATTTGTTTCAAATCTTGAAAATTATTAAGGATTTGAGGTAATAGAGGATTCTAAGGTCTCATCTCTATTTTTAAAAATAATACATAAATTATTTATAAACTTAACCAACACTTTAACTCGGTCGGACGCAGAAAAATGTATCGCTGAATGTTGTGCCTATCCTAGTTTTGTATACGAAGCTACGACCGGCATGAGTGGTCTGAAACTATTTAGGTTAAGCCAAGCTGAAAATGACAACCAAAATGCCAATCCCCTATTGAAATGAGTCTTTTTAAGGTAAACCTTTTCTTAATTTTTTAGATTTATTATTTATTTATTATTATTATTATTATTCATTACATTGTGTTATAAATAGAAGAATTTAAAGGAAAGAGAGAAAAAAAAGAAGTAACAAACACTATATGGCTTTTACAATGAAAAGAACAGCTCAACACTCAATGCAACTTCCTAAAAGACAGTGAAAAAACACAAAAGATAAAAATAAAATTGGCAGAGAATGATTTGTTCATTAACAACACAGTATTTTTTCTTCCTCTTTTATGTTTTTATAAAATTCTTCACTAATTTCTTTCTCATACCTAATGTTTTTCTATTTTAGGTGTATTTCACACTCTCTTCTAATGATCTCTTATATAATTAAACTTAGGTCAAGGGAATGGGTGGTATCGATCGATTTTCTTCATGATACAGCCGTTCATTTCCTCTGGCTTGTGGCAACAACATAAGATGAGAACTGTGCTATTCTTTTTACCTTAAAAGCCATGTTGTGTTTGATTCCTTTTGTGTTTCTAACCCTCTTTTATGTACATTCTTTAATATACAACAAACCACTAATAAGAATTTTAAGCCACAGCATATTCTTGATAATATGAACCTGCATTAGTCCAGAAGGCAGGGTAATTCAAACCTCCCTTAGTTTTTCCCCCGCCAACCCTAATCACGCTCACAATAATGCTTTCTCTTTATCTTACCACGATAACCGCCGTTGACGTTCTGTCTTGCTCATGTGCTAGTGTTTTACGTGAATTTACTGCGTAACGTTGTTAAAGAGAAGAAAACATGCCACAGAACAAACTCAACAATCAGTATTTTAACTGAATGGATTATGAAAATGTTAATACTTCATTCCTATTTGTATTTTCTATTCATATCAACATGTACAGTGTCCTACCACTGGCAGGGTCTGTCTCGAACACAAGTACCTCTATTTACTTCTGTCTTCCTACCACCTTTCATCCTCCACACCAGCCCAATCCACTCCTCTCCACTCCCTTGTATTTTCTATTATGTATATGTTTTTTTCCTCTTATGTTCATAATTATTCCCCAATTCGAATTCAAAGATGAAATGGAGATTCGGATTCGACCCACCTCTTCTTAAAACATAAATTGGTGATTTTAAACAAAATTGAGAAAGGCAAGACATTAATAAAACTAGTGATGGAGTATTAATTCTGTGGATATATCTACCATTTTTGATTTAAATAAAAATGCCACAAAATACAGGAATGTATTTAAAGACTAATTAATAAAATCTATAAGTATCAATTTACAAATAGTAATATATCAATAAAATATTATATACTGTTGCTGTACAATGTTTTTAACTGTCTACCCTTGATAATCCAAACGTCCTTGACAGATTCAGCTTCGGATTAGCAAGACCGTGCTATAGTAAATTGGTCCTAAGCTTTGATTTAGAGTCAATGTATTCAAATTAGCAGCAAGGTTAGGAGTGTGCAAATGGCATTTTTTTAAATCGAATTTCTTCTAGGTTTGAAACCCCTTAAATGTCTCAAGTTTTGACCTCTCTTAGATGTCTCTAGGTTGTACACTTCTTAAATATTCTATATGTTTGACACCCCTTAAGTGTCTAGGTTTGACACCCAGTAAATGTTATCCAGGTTTACACCCCTTTAATCTCTACTATGTCTTAGTTGCCCCTCCACCCTCCCCACCCCCCGTCTGGCTCACAAAAGACTAGCACTGCACACTCATAAATGGTTGACTGACCACACCAAGCTACTACTCCCTCCCCCCCCTTAACCCTAATTTTCAATGGGGACTGAAATATGATTAGTCGAGACATCTATAAATCTTTAAAGGTCTGGCACTTGAACCTGTTGATGGCATGAACACAAATAGTCACAGGTTGCCCAATTCGTTTATCCCTGCATCCGTAGTAAAATCCCTCCCTCCCGCCCCCCTGCAAAAGCAGTAACCATTCTCTCGGTTGAAATTGGTATCCCACCCTCTTTACCCCAATAGAACCAAGGACAAGGGTATTTTAACTCTGAGTCACCAGATTAGCCAACTAGCTAGCTTGTGTCAATTGCCGCCTGAAAGCCTACTGGACTGTAAATTTATGACACTACTATTTGATCTTGTTATTCACTAGTTTCGAATCAAATATGTTTCTGTTCATTATTCAAAATTATCTGAAATTTCGAGTATTCGCACACCCCTTATCAAGGTAAAATATTTGCACCTACTTCAGAAACAACTAACTATAAATGGGACACTCGAATCCTTTTATATTCGAGAAATTCGAAAGAATGGCTAAAAATCTCAAACACAAATACTTGGAAATATCAATTTTATAAAATAAATAGCACAATTATTAAATAGACATGTGTAGATGACAAAACCCATTTTATTTTATTTTAGCTAAAATATAAAATATCACCAAATAAGAACCAAATAATGCAAAAATAATTAATTTGCTTATAAAGTGTCTTCTTTGTTCTTAATAGCAAATGAATCCAAGTTAAATATAGACAAACATGCAATGAGAGATTTTTATCAGGTGCAATATTTATTTCCTTAACAAAAACAAAGTCTTATTTTTTTATAGTTAATTCTCAACTCTAGTTTCATTACAATTGTAAATTTGCATAGAAATGACTGATTCATATTGAGATAAAAAGGCTATCTTAAAAAAATCAAGATACTTGCTTTTAAATTGTATTTTTATTTTCAAAGTTATATAATTATTTTTTATTAAAAGCTTTATATATGCCCGACTATACAATCAACGGCTCAAATGTGGCTAGTAAATTTTAGAGTTTAACCCCAATCTCCAATAAATAAAGGCTATCTCTATAGAACAAAAGTTCGGTGCTAAATTATAGTTTAACCAATGTGTATTGAGCATAAGTATTAAAATAACACATAATGTTACAGTTTTGTATGTACATGTATTTTATCATTAATATTTGACAGTTTGAGTTTGATGTGGTTCAGCTCGACTTTCTTTAAAACCCAAGTTCAGAATGTTGGTTAAATGTGGAGCCAAGGTAAAAGGTTGACGTTCAGTTAAAGATTAAAAAACATAGATCGCCCAAGTTTTATAGTTAGGCATTTTAATAGTTGTAAATCAAATCTTCCATGAGTTTAGTTTCATTTGTTTTCAAAACTTATCAGTATGAATGTCATCATAGATCCCCACTGTGAGGTCTATTCCACATCTACACAAGCTATATCTACAATGTATGCACATGGTTTTGCAATATGTATGCTTATTGAACATGCAATGAGCTTGTATTCTTTAAGAGGTGTAAAAAGTTCTATACTCAAAACATTCTCTTAAGCCTTTCCCCCACAGAGCTACTTAATTGTGATCAGATTGGTTAGTTATTGAAGTCAAAAACTGGTCAGTAACATGATGCTACTTTTGTTTCACAACAACTTCTTTGGTCTTCCAGAATATTTAATATTTAATTATTTATGAATATAATGTCTAGTGACTTGAGGGCCGAGGAAGCTTTGTTTCTCTGGTATTATTAAAGAGACGTTATCAAAGATTTTGTATTCATCTAAACAGTGAAAACTGCAGAATATTCATTGCGGCAAAGGACCTAGAATAAACTAATTCAAAATTTATAGCATTGTACAGATGTCCAAAGAAAGTCACCTTGAATATTACATCAAATGTTAAGTAGTTAATTTACGATGATAAGCTTTTGTAACAGGTAACCTGGTGGCTGGTGACTAGTATAAGTCATCAGCAACAAATCACGGGCGCGACATAAATTGGTTTAAAAAAAACAGTAACCCTACCCCGTGAGTGGACCTTCGTTAAAATATAATAGTGGTTAAGCGCAAGTTACATGGTGGTAATTTATGTTTTACTCACCTCACTTTTGAGTTTTATTTTTGTAGCTCCGTGGGTGTAAGGCCTCACAGTCTACACAAATTTATTATGTGCAAACATGAGCTATGCAATGGTCTATGTGGCATTCATAACTAACATTTGAGAAGCATAGGTCATTTCACAATGTTTTAACATGTCACACAACCAAGATGAAAAGGAAATTCCTGAGTAAAGTTGCAAGATTTGTGATTTAGGACATACTTTGTCACTTAAAGAGAGCAATATTATCATGATTGGTAAGATGTTTGAGTAATAATAAAATAAATGCAAGCACTATATAATCATAATCTACAGGATATTGAATACAAAAGTGCATAGATTTAGCTACATAGAGTAGGGGTATGCAAAGTAAACTTTCGCGATTCAAAGCAAAGTAGAATCAAATAATTATATATAATAATCCAGAAGTAGACTAACTGTTAAACCATTTTATAAAATTTTCAGGGTATCCAGTCAAATTATAATTTTTAATTCTCTTGACTTTTCCAGGTTTTAAAGAGCCAGTATTTTTTTCCCCAAGACCACTGTATGGATATATTAAGTATATTACAAACATAATTGTATTAATACCGCACCTTAATGTAATAATATTTTTAGACACATACACTTTTTGAAATTGTGTCAGTCTATGAAGAGGGTTTAATAATTTCAGCCCAAAGTGATGGTCTATTGAGTAGAGCGATATAAAATAAATTTCAGCAAGATCATATTGACTTATTAAAAGATCGCTTTATACCAACTATACCTCAGTTTTAGCTTATGTGGTGCTGACTGACAGCTCACAGCTGACTTCTGACAGCTTTGAAAAGCTACCAGACCAAATTATGTATCCCTACGCCGAACCCTATGATCTGCAAAAACCATGTCTTTAGCAGTTGTCACTTCTGACAGTCAAAATTTAGATATATACCTAACTGTTGACTGTCAGAAGTCAGCTGTGAGCTGTCAGTTAGCACCACAGAAGATAAAACTGAGGTATAGTACAGCTTAAAATCTTTGTGAGAGACATTCTTTTTTAGTTTATTTTTTCCCCTAATGTAATTGAACTTTATTGATTGGTAAAAAAAAAAATATTTTGACTGTTGTAAATAAAAGTTGCATATTTTTTTAGTGAATACATAATAATTCTATAACTTTTTAGTGGCCATGAAAATTCCTAGACATTTCTCTGTTTTTCAGGTCACTGAACACCCTCTTTTATTCTGAAAACATATATTGTGGATATATAATAATTTATATAGGTTTAGGCACAAAATATTTTGTAAAAATCTACAAATTTGTCCAAAATTGATAAATTATGTTACCATTACAACATATTATCCAATAATGACAAATTTTTGTCAAGTAGATAGTAAGAGAAAATGAAAATGGTTCAACATATGCTGTGTATTTTGACTGACAATATTTTATTGACAAAGCTTCGTAAATATTCTAGAGTAATATTTTAAAGCAAAGTTTCATGGTTAAAATTAGGAGTGTTAGCCAGCACATAGATTTCATTATGTTTTATATAATATAACACATCTTTTAGTTTTTCTATCCATCTATCTAATCAAAGTGCTGCCACCTACACAGTGATATAACTGAAATACAATCAGCTGTTGATAGTAAACCTTCCAGTCCAACCATGAGCATCCAGGGGTGCAGAATATGTTCAGAGCACCAATATTTCCCTAGAACATATTTACATAAAAAAAATTCTCCGAAAACCATAGCACTCAAAATAAATTATTGAATATTTGAGAGAGGTTGAAGGTAATAGGGATTATTACCTACTACAGTTTAGAAAAAATTCAAATTTAAATATATTTTAATTGTAGTTATTTATATAGTACCAACCTTATAAAAAATTTACTTGTCTCCCAGAAATGGCAACCTTCACGGTTCCTTGTGTGCATTATATATTGTTATTAATTGTTCATTGATACCAGTAGGCTTACCGGTACCAACATTTAATTTTACATCTTGAGAGTAAGAGGCAATGGAGTGTAATTCCTGGAGGCCTTGGTTTAGTTGTTGATTTTGATAGACTTCGTTTTTTCGTAGATTCGCCACTACTGCAAGGTCTATCACTATCAACCACACTAAGGGAAATACTATCGCTATTTACGACCATGAGTGTTTCCTGATCACATAGTTTACGTTTTACAAAACTTTCAATACTCCCTTGATCCTTACTTCTAGATTTTTCTAGGGGATGTTTATTAGATACGTGATATCCGAGTTTATCACGTCTGCCACGCCATTTACAATAAGCACAGTTGAAGTCTTGTTGGCTCTTAAAAGTCGCCATAATAAACATTAGTTTCACTAAACTATCTAATTTTTTTTATAAACATTCATCTATTGTATAATGTACAAACCTTAATAGGTCCACTAAAAGCAACAATTTCATGGCTACACAATTATTACAAGCATGTCATGAGTTTAAATAAATTGCACGCACATCGCCGTGCAATTAGGCCACGATATAATGGGTGACTGATTTCAAACTAAAACAAAACATCGCTCACCCTTCCCTCCCCCGCCTGCCATAGCTACCAAACACAGTAGGGTAGGTGAATGATGACTCATCATTCAATCACACCATTAGCCAAGTTGAATTATTAGATTTTTCCTTTGCCCCTTATCTCAACCTATGACACATTATCTTAGCCCCTAAGACACCGCAACTCTTTGTGCTTACACCCACACTGCCTCACTATGACACATACTGAGTGTGTCGGTGTTGAGTGTCATCGGCCTTTGTTTTTCATACAAATGAAACTACCATATCAGAACCAAAATGTAATAAAAGCGTCAACCAAATTGTTGGATTTTTCCCTGCCCTAAATTTCCCCAGGACTGCTTTAATTTTCCCCGAACCTCGTTCGCGCATTCAGACATATTCTGCACCCCTGTGAGCATCAACTCTCTTGACTAGAAGATGATGTCTGTGACAGTGAAAGCTCATCCTTAAAAATGTGTTTGTGTTTTATCTAAACAAATTCTAGTCCAGTTTCACTAATGTAAGTGTGCTGGCTATCCCTTATAATTTTAAGCTTAGTGCTCTATTTGGTACAGTTTTCTAATTGCCAATGCTGATTTTTTTTAAAGTGAATTTTTCTAAAGTTGTTAAAGCTTTGCAACCCCAACTCATCTCACACAATTGTTAACAAATCACAAATTGGTTTGTTACAATCTTGAATACAGAATCAACATTTTGTGCCTTTTAATAAAGTGAAACAGTTTAAGAAAATACTTACACAACTAAAGAACATTTGGTTGATAAGAGCTATGTAATAAAGTGGAACAGTTTAAGAAAATACTTACATAAATAAAGAACATTAATTTGGTTGATGAGAGAGAGCTATCTATGTCTGTCATATTTGTACAGATTCAAAGTGAAAAATAAGTGAAAAAAAAGAAAGAAAACAGGTTTCTCAAAAAGACATACGTTAGTTAATAAGTGTTCAATTCTAATCAATAAACACTATCAAGAGTTTAAAAAATAATAATGGAATTTTTCAATGAAAATCTCAGTTCTTATTTAGCATTCTAACACATTTTAGGGTTGATAAAATGTACTTTTGGAAATAGCATAAAACTATGACAACTGCAACCACAGTTTAAAAACTATGCATTTTCCAAATAATAACAACTTAGATGGTCAATTAATATTTACGTTCATAAATACATAATCACTTAAATAAATATTTACATTCATAGCTACATAATCACTTCATTAATATGTACAAGTTTTTAATAAAACCATCGGAGACACAAATTAAGTTTTCGCGGGACATCCCACTATTGTAAATTGCTTTGTTTATTCCAGATGTCTCTTGTTAAAAATGAAAGTTTTACACGCACATATATCAAAGTAGTCCCACATCAATTCTGCCAACGTTTGTAGTGATTGTTTTGCTGGCGTTTTCCATAGCCATTATTATGATGCCGATTATTATTATTATTATAGCGATAGTTATTGTGATTCCTAGACTTATAACTATTATTGTTAGTGTAGTTTATCTTTGTAGGATAGTGTGAATTGTGATAAGATCCACTTTTATTATTGTTATTCCATTGGTGTTTAAAATTGTGGTATTCCTGAAAAACATTATGCTTTGGTCGGTACTCCATATCCTTGTCGTGATGATGTTTAACTTTCTTTACCTAGAAAAAAAGAATACACTTTTAATTAAATCTTTGTTGGATAATCTTAAACTATTTCATTTTTATTAATTTGAGACATTTAACATGCACGTTCTGAACCTACTGATAATATAAGCACACGAGTATTTCTATGAGCAAGGGTGACAGAATTTACCAATTTTGCCAGGAAAGGTATTTTCATAAAACTTCCAGGGTTCTTTTAAATCGCATAATCGACCTGAGACCAATGGCTTTACTAGCCTTCGAAGTACGGTAAGTTATGCTAAGTATGTTTTTAGCTCAAGAAAAATCAGTTGACACTGAATGGGTTTGAAATAGGGTTCTGCTAGTACTAGAATTTTAGCTCGTAATTTTTTAGCTTTCACTTGATATACTTAATAATCAAGTTTTAAAATGCAATAATAAGCATAGGCTATTTAATTGAGATAATATCAGCATTTCCACTTATAAATCATTCGGTTACCTAACAGATTGTTGAAATTAATATAATTTTCACATTCATAATGTAATAGTGCTTTAAAACTACTTACAACTGATAAATTTATTCAATATTTAAGAATCAAATAGTCAAAGCTATTATATTTGCTTTAGTGAGAATTTAGTCACATCTAAATATCATATTCTGAAAATTAAAAAATGACACCTGGACACAGGAATCAAACCTGGGACCTTTGGCTTAGTACACCAATTCTCTAACCACCGAGCTATCCAGGAATCGTCCCATGCTCAGGGTCATTCTTCACACATATTTTAAGGCAGAGTCTATGATGGACGTGCGGAAATCGTCGGCTACAAATGTGTGATTTTATTAAGATCACGAGCTATCAGATAACGCAGCCACCTTCGACTCGGTAGTTGGCTTATTGTTGCCACTTGTACAATTGCATATTGTTTTGAATTTTCAGAAATATCTATTTTTCACATGAAGAGACATTGATGAAAAAGTAATATTTCCAAAAATTAAAAACAATGTGCAACTGGAAGTTTTGAAGAATTGGGAACTTTACATTACTGTACAGTGTTTCTACACTGTCTTATACATTCCAAACCATCATGCAATTATCTTTTTTTTATAGTAACTTGTTAGTGTAAATTTAATGTCCTTAATAACATGTTGAAACCTCTCTATTTATTTTTTCTACTAGGCCACATATTTTTATTTGAGTGCTGTTCTTATTTTTAAATTGTGTTTTTTTAAGCGTTATTTCTAATTTAAAAATCAAATCTCCATTTTTTAAAACTTTTTTTCCAAAAGTATTTATATTTATGAAAATGAGTGAGATTCATATTTTAAGAACATGTGTTTTAGTATATTTTTTAAATCTCAAATTTAAAGATGTGATATTTACATTTAAAATAAGCAAATATATACTCTTTTAACATTTTAAAATTATGAATATACTCAAACTCGCGAGCTTTTAGAAATACTCGACTCGAGTTCGACTAGAATGAAAAAACCCAAGCTTACAGACCCCTAGTTTGAACCCATGAACATTAGGTCCTGAGGCAATCACTTTACCCCTAATACCCCCCGAGGTTGACAATCTTAATAATAGCATAAACATGATGAGAAATGATAATTTGACGTAATCACTAGGAAATGAATTTGAAACTTTTTTTAAAACCTAAATTAGTGCAACACAGTTAAGGCTATGCGAATCCTAAGATTTTTCAATTTCAGATCGAATTAAAATCTTTGATTTCTAACTCTAATGAAAATGGTTTGAATCAAATCCAAATGGATAGTTAAAATGTTAAAAAACACTTTATAATGAAATTTTATCACATGAAAATAGAATCTAAAGCTGAATTTTATGATTTAAAAATAAGTTTAATAAAAAAATAAGGTTAATAAACTGTGTCCAAATAATGACTAGCTTTAATTATTATGAGATTCACAAGTTAATATGGTCAAATCAAATAATGGATCCATGCAAACCTCTTTATGATGTTAAATAATTATTCAAATGTTTGAGTTTTAGATTCAAATTTCAAATTAATTTCCAATGAATCCAAATATCTGATCTATTTGGATTTAAAATTTAAAATTCAATACGAATCTTTTATATATTAAGGTTCAGAATTTTGAAACGAATACAAGTCTTAAAAAGATTCATATTCAGATTATAAATTTTGTAGCTTTGTATAGGCTTAAGGCTCAGTCAAGGTTCAAACACTCTCACACTATCTGTGATGCAGTGTGTGCACTTACCCGACCGAGATCCAGCTCCTCATCATATTGGTTGTCATGAATCCTTTTCCGTTCTTCTCTGCGTTCATCCGCTACTTCACGATCCAGGTGTGTTCGTCCGCCTGACCAACTGCTCACTGAAAAAATATATGTATATATTTTTCACCTCATTTTAACACTCGTTTGGGTTATAAATTTAAATTAATTAAGATAATGTAGTAGAAATGAGGAAAATAAAATTTTAGAAGAAATGTACTCGCATTTATAAGAAGGAAGAGTGGGCATTCATTTAAGATAAAACATCCTCAATATACTCGAATAGGATTCGAACTTTGATCTCGCCATCACTGGTAGTTAAGTCAAACACAAAAGTGACGCGTCAGGCAATGTGACTACTGACACGGGTGAAAACACATCATTCCCATAAGTTGTTTGTGCTCTTTATTGTTATAAATGGATAACACTTAGAAGGGAGACATTGATTAAAACTTAATGAAACGTGAAAAATCTTGCAGGAAGTTGATTTTTATTACTTGTGCTTTTATAATAAAATGTGCTTTTAACAAAAAAAATCTTTTAAAGTCACAGTAAAAATGTATTTAGGTGATTAGCTATGATGAAATTATTTAAAATTGATATTAGTACTTTTCTCTTACCGTTAGTTCCGTAACCTCTGTGCGAAAGTTTTGTCAAATGATCAACAACAGTCGAGTTACGGCTTCCGTTCCAGCAGTGGCCATTCCCGTACTCCTTGTTGGCACTCATCAGGGTCTCCTGGGTCTTCTCCACCCACTCGTAGCGGTCATCATTTGCCGGCTTGGTGCTATAGCCGTTCTCGTTTGTGTGTTCTGTATGCCTGAACCACATAAGTGTTAATTATCAAAGTCTACAAGGCCAACCATTAGCAAGCACAGGTTACTCTTTTGAGTTCCTGCATAGGCCGTGTATATATAATTACAAAAATAAATTTAGGAATATGCATATGTTAAAACTCATTCCGATTTTGTTTTGAGATATATATTTTTCAAATCTCGAGGAAACTCGAATAAATACATAAATAAATTTAAAGTAGAAGTAGTCTCAGTTCATCCCCAATTCATCCGTATTAGGCTTTTATTGAATGGTAAATTAGGATTAAAAAGATTTGAGTGTGAAATGGCAAGAAATTAAGGTTTTATGTGATATGTTATTTTTTAATTTTTAGATATGGTTTATAATATGTATGTTTCTTCATATGGATTTTAAAGGTATTTAATATATATTTCAAATTATCTTATAGCATGATACTTATAGTGAAGTTACATTAGTTGAATGATCAACACATTGGTTAGCAAGACTTAACCCAGGGGTTAGGGATGAGGCAATGTACTCGTGTTCGCATGAGGGGATCATGGGAAATCCAGAATTAAAATTTCTCCTATCGCTTATGACCGAGGTTCAAACCCTGACCTCCCTTCCAATAGAATCCGAGTGTAATGTGAATTTAAGGACTTAAACCACGAGTTGAAAACTGGTTGATCGCAATCAACCATTTTATTTTACAGTAATTTTCAGTCGATCATATAAGAAAATTGCATTATCAAAAAGTCAATCTTTGAGTATTTTAAACTTGCATATATATATATATATGAAGAACTTTTAAATAATATTTGAGTGTGAACAAAAAAAAAATCTTAAACGGTCATATTCAGTGATTTTATTAAAAAATGAAATAGTTTAATATGAGAATATATATATGATATATTACATAAATTTTTTCTAGAATGCCAGGAACATAAGTATTTGAGGAAGGTTGATTTTAAGGGATAAATATAATATGTATGGATCGAAATACAAAAAGCAAAAGTAGAATAAAGAAACCATGTATGATTATGAAACCTTTCTTTAAAGCTTAGTCAATCAGAGCCTAAAAGGGTTGCTGACCAGTGCCTTAAATCATTTGGCGACTGGTGTGGCTACACCAAAAATTTATAAGCCTGTATGCGTATAACCTGAATGGGTAGTAAGCCGCGGTGCTAATAATAATTATTATAATGATGATGATGATGATGATGATGATGATGATAATAATAATAATAATAATAATAATAATAATAATAATATAATCCTGTGTTTATAAGTTCAGACTCTACTGAGATTGGAACTATCTCAATAGCTTGAGAACAACGTTAATATGATTAAATGACATTGCAGTCAATAAAAAAAATGCACTTACGTTAGTTTTCAAACAAAATATTATCGCACACATTATGGTTAAGAGACAAAAAAATAAAAATTATTAGTCGGTAGAAGTATTACAGTGTAGCCCAAAACTAGCTCCTGAAAACGATCCACAAATATATTCTCCACACTTACCAATTGCCTGGATGAAATTAAGCACTAATAGAAACACGTTATTTAAACATAGGTATCGTAAAGCACAGCCAACTCCTCCAAGCAACAAAATTAACACTGAAAACGTAATAGACTCAAGGTTAATTCATATATTAAATATCAGGTCGAGTCCATTTGCCATAGGAGTGGTGGTAAATGACAACAAGCAAAAGTTACCAAATCTAGTTTCACATAACCATTCGCCAAACCATATGATCTGCAAGACAATATGTTGAGTTCCTATCACTTTTGGTAGTAAAAACTTCAATCATAACCATTAATTTATTTTTTTAACCATACGTTTCTTTGTTTTTACAGTATTGAAACACAAAATTACAAACCTATGAAAATAAACATCAAGATTTATATTTTTTTGTGGAAGTGTCTGTGGTTTACTTAAAAATACTTTTCAATCAAGTGCCCGTAAAGGCTGCGTTCTCTTCATAATTTAATATCGTGAACCATACAAAATGAAGATGGTTGTTGATGTCGTACACTGTTCGGTTGTGCTCATGCACATGTGTTATGAAACTAATATTTTGTATGGATGGCTCTGTCTCTAAGTTATAAAATTATCCAATGAAAGGAGAATAGAAAGGCAATGTCTACAATTTTCTGATAAGTGTGTAGTCTAAGTTATAAAAAAGTTGGTGGCCTATTATAAGAAAAATACAAGTGTGAATATAGTGCGTTTTAATTTATTATTTCATGCACTATAATATATTTCTTGATGCCACAACAACAAAACAAAAAGATGAGTTTTATTAACAATTTTTTGTTATTTCAACTATATATGATTAACAGCCATACAGTAGTGCTTCGGGAAGTATTATTAGAAGAATTTAACATTTTTTATTGATATAGTTATTACTAAGAAAATAATAATCATTCCCACACAAGTTAACATTAGGGACTTTCAACCATTATTTGCAATGAAAATCTTCTGCTAGATGTCAGTTAACACCTCTCCTGCCATAGATCGACTGTAGAATAAGAACATAGTAAAATCTCATTTTAAGAAGTATTTTATAATCTTGATGTCTACTGTTAAGACATCAATATAAATCTTGTAGAAATCGTTATTTTATTCGACACCTTAGCTCAGTCAGTAGTGTGTCTGTCTAATGAGCTATGGGTCCCAGATTTGATTCACAGCATGGCCGAAAAATGTATCATTGGTAAAATGTGGGTTTACCCTTTCACAGTGGTGAATTAATGGCCAGGGTCTGGATGTTGTGCTTGTCCTAGTCTTAAGTTATAATATAAGATATATGAAGCTACGACAGGCCTAGCCATCCGGTAGGGGCAAATATGTCTTGACTTTAAAACTGACCCAGGCCCCAGGTTGCAAACCGTAATGGATGGATGAAAAAAAAGTTTAGTGTAGTAGGGAAAGTTCTGAATAGTTAATATCCACAGAAAAAAATGAATGTTCTAAACTGAGGTTTAGTACATACTCAAATACTTAAGCTCCTATTCTATCAAACCTTACAATACTATTTTAAATAAGACATAGTGGATTAACTGCCTTTAACATTTGTAACTGTGTATGTATTGAACTGTCTGGATTTAAAATCTTTAATAGTGAGAAGAAAAAATGTGTTAATCCACCCCTAGTTTGGCACTTAAAAGTGTGTCTCCTCCCGTCGATAACTAGTATCTTAGTAACATAATTCAGTTCAAATTGTAGTAAAAGAATAAAGTGGAGTTAGTGTGACAAAGTATTTCACAAATAAAACATACAAAACTAAAAGTAAAAAATACACTCTGGTTTATCAACTTTACTTTTTTTAGTTAGAACTATGTCATGTTTAAAGGTTGTTGTTCTAAACAAAAGATTCTTGGGGGTACACCAATAATACATTTCAGACCCGGTCTTATGATTCCTGGATGAATATTAATCTGGCTGATAAATATTTTTATCTGGTCGATAAGTTAAAAGTGTGTCTTATGACTGCCAGATAAAATGTATTTATCCATCACATTTTTATCAGGAGGTTTAAGTACCAGATAACTTTTATTTGATAGTTAAAATGGGCGTTACCATGGTGACACGTTTTTCATGGGGTTTAGCCTATCAAAATCTGTTTTTAGGTTAATATCTTGGTTCACGTGTTTAGTAGGCACAAGCTTAGACTCTAAATATATATAATGTTAGAATAATCATATTTAGCACCGCGTCTTACTATCCCTTTGGGTTATAAGCTTTTAAAGTTTGAACATTTAATTCACACTTTTATAAAAACTAACAAGCTATTTGTAGAGTTATAGTTGTATAAGAACAAATTATTTAGATGTGAGTACAATAAATGAAATTTTGTAAATGTTGTACTGAACTACTGACCACATTTTGGCAGACACCGAAATTAATACTTGCAATACAACCTAGCTTCTGCGCCCATGTGACACCATCTGTTTATTTGCACTCATTTAGCCGCCATTATTTAACAAATGTTGAGTGTTGTAGTTACTACCCAGGTTGTACGCATGCGCACACCAGTAAAGACAGTACCAACTTTGCATTCTATGCATAAAAATATATTTATCCTACAGATAACTATCCGGCAGATAAATTCAGTTCATAATGTGTAAAATATTAAAGTGGCTGATAACTTTTATCTGGTAGCGAATTTTAACCTCCCGACAGCAATATTTATCCGGTAGTCATAAGACTGACCATCAGAGGTGCAGAGTAGACGTCTCAGATATATTTTGTGTGACGGTTACACTTATTTTACAATTATAAAATAATAATTTGTTTAAAAATTTTTATCATTATATTTTTTGGGTGAGATTTGAGTATTTATTGATTTAAAATACTTGGGTCATTTGGCATTTAAAAATAAATATATATATATAGTGGCAGAGTACTTTTCTACAGTCTATGGCAACTAAATGTAATACTATACTGCAGTCTAAAAGGAACTGAGTGTTATGTTTAAAAAAAAATAACCCATATAAAATTAAACCTGTGAAAGGTATGCCCAAAGTGATTTTAAATAAAGGAATAATTTATGAAATTAATCAAAACATCCTTAACACCAAAGTTATACAACAAGCTGAAAAGAGAAATATATTAACACATGCAGTTAATATGATGAAAAACACTTAATGTGAACATGTGCAACAGATAAATACAAATTATACTTAAAAGTACCTAGCTAAAGATTAAACGTATTCAAGAACTTTGCCACAATAATGTAGAGTAAAGAGACCAACTATCTACGTAAATTGTTTTTGCGATTGAGCTGGTATCGATATTTATGATCAGCGCAAAGCATTTCTGCGCTTCTGGTAATGTGGCTGGTTACAAGTGTTTTTGAGCGAGAGAATATCAGACCTCAGTTTAGTAACGCTTTTCTTAACCAAACTAGATAGCATGGTATCAACCAATGAACTGAGAATTGTGAGTCTATTTCAAAACAGCACAGCTCCTTATATTAGATTTAAAGAGTATAACTTCATAATAAATAGATTTTAACTAAGATGAGATCTCAAATCCCCAAGAATATTCGAGATAATTTCAGATTCAAGACTCAAATCCTTAAAAAAAAAGTAACTGTACAAGTGAAATATATTTTAGAGTTCTATCTAATGGGTCAAAACCAGGATGAACTTAACAACCAGGAACCAGACCAATAACTTAACACTTAGGTGAACGTTTAAACGTTATAATGAATAATTTATAAGAAAGAATGTTCACACTTAGAGTCTGTTCCCAATAGCTTTTTACCTGAATGACGGTTTGAAAATCATATGTTTAGGTTTTGGGTTGCCAACACTTGTAAAAGATCACTGTTTTGTTATAAATGATCAGTTTTTTTAGTTAGATGTTATATTTTACATTTAAAATAACACAAACTTCAGTTTTCTAACATTATTTAATTACTTTTAATCATTTCTTTTCATCCTATCCAAAACAATATTTTAAATATAATTAAAATACTTAGTCTTTGTTTTGGAATACTATTGATAATGTGTAATATAGTGCATACATTAATACTTTTAAATAAGCAGGGTTCCTACAGTATTGGTAAAAAAAAATTCTTCTCGACTTTTCCCTGACTATTTTTCCCAAGTTCCCTGACCAACTTCTCACAAAATTTCCATTATAATTTTAGGGTACTATATATGTGATAATATTAATTTAATTACATTTATTTTGGCCTCCCCTACAGCCGACCTCTTTTAGAAGAATAAGAAAGCAGACGTCTTGTTATTAAATTCAGGGAAAATGATGTAAAATTAATAAAATACATGACATTCATCTGCAATTGTCTTGCATAAAGCTAGTTTACACTTAAGGAATGGATCTTTTCAGTGTCTCTCCAGGTTTTGTTTTAGTAAACTTTGCTTCGTTGAGAAACTTAACATCATGGTCCCAAATTTGTAATGTCCTATGAAAGCACTATGCATTCTCTAACCACAACACACCACAGATTTTCAAAGGAAAAGTTGTACACTCTCTCAACTGAGTAAACAATATTACACGAGCTGGAGAGTCAGAACAGGTAGTACGTGTGACGCAATAAGCTACTTATAACCCAATCAACAGATTCCACTCCTGTTCTCAAGGAACCATGAACAACATGAAGCCCACATGTTCCCAGATTTACCAAACTATATACTTCATTATTCGTGGCAAATTTGATGTGTTTCTGAAGATGTCTTATAAACTTATAAACACACAAAAGTATTCTCACAGCAAAAATTCAAAATGTTATAAATTTGGCCGGTATCTGACAGTTCACCATTTAATTTCATGCTGGTGTGTTAAAAAAGTTTAGTTATAGATAAAAATGAGTATTATATTATGATCTAGGCCTATATTTATGTACTCTTACATAAATAGGTACTCCATGTTTTCTGTAGGTTATTTTTCGGGAAGATAAGTTTAGCTTGGTAAGTTGTGTAAATAATAGGCATAGTAAAAAAACACTAATAACATGACTAATAATAAAATTAAATTACATTTTCTGCCGGTTTGCAATACATGTAGCTTTACATAGATTCACCTACCAGCTGTGATATCTACTCTAATCAACCGCCATAATTGTTTACAAAACAAGACTCAAAGCTGTTTTTTTTCACTCCACCTTGGTCAAAACCACTTGGTCAATAACACTTGATACCAAGATGTAAAAAATAATAATAAAAAAAATTATCGAGTTGAATTGTTATATGGCCAACTTGAGGCTAAGTTATTGCTTATTGAAATAGTACTTACCTGTTAACCTAACTATTTCAAAACAATTTTGAAAAAGAAAAGAGGAACACACATACCAGGTAAATTCTAAAGAACACAAACGAAAAAAGTGTATAGTAAGCAATAACTAAATCTCCACCACATTTAGTATAGTTACACTTACTTTTTCTTCACTTTTCTCTCTCTTTTCTCATCTTTTGTGTGCACTAGCTCCGAATTTGAGCCTGGGTGGTTTTTTGGACCAGACAGCAGAGGAGAACATTCAGATTTGTTGTTTGTCTGTTTCGATTGGCTTTGGGGGACAGCTTTTGAAAGTTGTTTGTCTGTAAACTGTGGACCGGGCAAAATTCTAGACACAAATTCGTTCATTCTTCCCTCCACACCAACACTCGACTTTCCTGAATCTTCAAAAGAACCGTTAACAGTTTTCTTTTTAGGAGAGGAAGGAGCAGCCTGACAGCGTTTGACATCAGATACCGTCCAACCCGTGGTGGAGCTAGCAACGCTGATACCGCTGCTTTCGCTGTGGACAGACGGGCTGTGAAGCGATACATCCGTGACTTGCCACCCCGATTTTGTGACTTTGAGTGGAGTCACCGGCAAGCAAGTGTTGACTTGTAATGCCTCCACTTCAGGTTTCCTAACCTTGTTTAATGTCTCACTACCCGACACTATTTCTACAGAACCGCGCTCGACACTCGTGTTGCTCAGCACAGACTGACATGCAACCAAACCGACGTCCTTGTTTGATGCGACTAGTACTTTCCCCCCTTTATTACTATTAAGAGCGCGCGGAACAGTTTCCTTGGCTTGTCCAATCCTAGGAAATAAAGTCAAGGTACTACTCGCATTGCTCTCCTGGGGACTACGAGAGAAGCAGGGTGAGAGACTGGGCATGTCGAGTCCCCGGACAGGAGGGCTCTCGGCATCGCTGCCGCTAGAGTCGTCCGACTCGTATGGAACGAGGCTGGTGGTGGAGGGCAAATGGTGGTTAACTTTGGTGTTCTTTACGTGCACTCCGAGCCGGGGCTGAAGTTCGAATGCGACTCGGCCCCTGCAACAGGCAAGAGATGCTGCAACTCTCGCCAGATGCGTAGCTCCCTTTTATTCGATCACATCGCAATACAGTACCTTAGTTACCTCAGCAGCATGCCATGGGAGTGTTTCAGGGGTAAAAATAATTTCTCACAAATTGCGTTACCAAAAACCAACAATTTGAAGATCAGCAGTTTGGGGTGTGCTTGTGAGCAATAGAACAGTTCTTTTTATCCGTGGCCTGGTGAAGTAGGGCAATTTAATACAATTTAATTTATTTTTCAATTCACAGGAAAATGCCAGTGCAGTCGTTATATGTTTGCCCCTTTCATCCCACTTTATATTAAACTTTTAAGTCAAGAATTGCCCGTACACTGTTACTTAAGCCTACTATATACCCTTTTAAACGGTTTAAAAACATATTTCAAATTTTGTTCATGATTTAGGAGACTTTAGGTAGCCCTAAAATACATCCATGGCACACCCCTGCCTTCCTTGACTTGCGCTAGAGAGAGAGAAAAAATCTGAACACTTTCTGAATATATAATTGACACAACCATGCACTTGTTAAATCCGATTGTTACTTCACAATGAGACAAATACCATCAAACAGTATAAATTAAATAGCACAAAATTTAAATAGTATGTACTGTGTTACTGGTGTACTTAAACAAGTATTTGCTCTCCTAAAATATTTTGTATCAAAGAATTTTGAAACAGAATATCTTTTATTTAAAAAAAAGTATCTGCATGCATTGTGTCAATAAATAGAGCAAGTTCAAATTTGCAATTTCATTATAAATACAACATACAGTCCAATTTTAATAGGAAAGGCCTTATCTGACAAAAAATTTACAATATCTATTTTCTTGTATTCATACGTCGGGTTACCTGTAACTGCCGCTTTTGATAGATATTAACAATAATTATAAAATAACAATATAGTAAAATATTATCAATGTTCCCCTTAAAAAATATATTAGTATTTTCTAAAAGGCCAATTCCAAGATTATTGGACAGTAGTTATGACAATAAAATAAAACTAAAATACATGATAAACAAATACTTCCTTTTTATTCAAATATAGACTTAACTACATAGAGTAGGTACTTTAGGACATGCTGTGAGATTTTACAAAGGTAAAGGAAGAAAAAATGCTACCATAAATGTCTAACGTTCTAAAAAAACCTTTTCCACGAGTAAAGTTAACAAAACTTAATAGGAAAAAATAATGAAAATAAAAGTTTCACTTCAATTTTGAAATAAGATCCATTGAGATACATGTCAAACTCCAATTTTATATCACACCAAAAAGTTTTTTTTTTAATATCATCTAAAGGAATCTTGAATCTTCTTAATTTTGAAATTTAAGGATCAAACCTTGATGGTTGTTTGAAGTGGTTCTTAAATCCACGTGACAAATATCAATCCTCTACCACACTGATTTTTTGTTATTTTAGTATAAGTAGTTTTATTTTTGGGAATTTTGAAACCCTAATTTCACCAGAACCCTTTCTAAATAGTAAAAAATTTAACATTTATTTTGTAATTGAAGTAATCTCGCAACATTCCCGGCAAATTTCAATTTTTTTGCCTCTCCTAAAATTGTGTTTTTCTTTAAACTTAATCTCACCCCTTTTCCTTCCTAACAGCCCCCTTCCCTATTTTCTACATTTAAAATCTTCAGTCTTTTATGATTATTTGGAGTGGTCTTTATTAGAGCTGGGCCGATCAGCTATTTTGCCGATTAGTCCGATGCCGATCATTTGTTGCCGATTAGGCCGATCACCGATGCCGATTATTTTTGTTTTCAATTTTAATAAGTGTATAAAGTAAAATGACCCTTAAAGCAAAAAAAAAGTTACTTTTACTAGTTTTATAATGTCCAATATAGTTTTGTTTTAATAACATTTAAATAGAAACTTTTAAAATGTAAAGGTTGTTTAATTATTATTTTATATTGTTATTGTTAGGACATGTGAACCTGTCATTAAACAAAAACAAATCGCATTAATAAATAGCAAATATACCGGTACATGTTAGATAATTAAAATATGATTTCACATTTATGATTAAATAGGCCTACTGACCCTTTCATTAGACAAAGAAAAATCATAATCAGCAAATTTAAATTTAATTTTAATGATAAAAAATAATCAAGGCACACATATTTTTGCACACAAGGAGAATAGGCCTACATCTATTTTGTTTTTAGATGAAATAGGAATTTTTACATCCAATGTCTATTAAAATATGGCTTCAATATTAAACAATTTTTAACAATCGTAATATTTTTGTGAATTGTGATTTAGATATATCATAACATAAGTTTTTGTGATTCTACAAAGCATTCCATCATAATTTAACTACTAAATATTAATATCGTATAGAAATAAGTGGTTTTTTAAAAAAAAGTATAATAAAAAGGCATCACCATTTTTAAACAGTAATCCGATCTTTTTATTAACAATTTAAATAATCTTAATGAAAAATAACATTGTTTTAACTACATTTAAATAAAAACTACCTTTAGAAAATCGAATGAACGGTGAACGGGTCAAAATGAACGGATCATTGAACTGAACCAGATACAATGAATCGTTCATTTAAAAGAACGATTTTGCCCATCTCTACTTCAATATGATAAAATAAATAATAAATAACATAATGTGCAACGAAAGTTATTTTTCGGTTTTTTTTTAAGAAATACTTTAAAACTTATTTTAATTTACTTTTAACTATTAAAGAAAATGTAAAATTTAAATATTAATATATATTAATTCAATTCATATTGAAATATGAGCGAAACAAATTCCCTGGCAGTGGAAAGTTTTGTACTTGCATTAAAAGAAAAACGGTTTCCATTTAAAACAAAATGTGCGCATGTGCGAGATTATTACGTCCGATGTTTCATTTTTTGGGCATCTTTAACAAATCGAAATAAAACAACACCAATCTGCTAATATTTTATTTTATGATTATTATATTTGTTACTTGTGAGTATTTTTATTTCTAATAACGTGCATTTTGGAAAAAGACCTATGGTAAATATATTTATTTTGATATATTTTGTTTGGAATGTTGGATGTGCTGTTTATTTCAAACCCAAGTCGCTAAGAACAAGCTAATTATTCAAAGATCACATACAAAAGAGCAGAGATAAAATATTATTTTTTTAGGACTTAAAATATACCCACACATTTTGAATAATCGGCATAAATAATCAGAGATTTAAACACCGATCATCGGAATCGCCGGTTATGCGATAATCGGCCGATGACCGGATTAATAATCGGCATCGGCCCAGCCCTAGTCTTTATACTTTTTTTAGTCGAATTTCATTTTTCTAACACACAGAAAAGTATATTTTTCTATTAATTTTGGAAATTTTAGCCGTCCTTTTTAAAACTCCTAATTAAAAATCTCAAATTTTTAAATAATGGTAATATGGTTATCTGGAGTGTTGTCCTTCTACATGATGTCAACTCAACTTAGCCAATAAAATTTCTGACTTTTCCCCTGATTTCTCTTAATCTCTTCCTAAAATTCCCGACTCAAAAAGTTATGTCAGCACCCCATGCCCCCCACACATTTTTTTATTAACTACCGTGCCTGACCTAGCCACAAGATGGCTACCATGATAGATAATTGGCGTGGATTATTTTAAATAATTGAGAGCTCTCTAACATTTTTATTCTGATGTCAACAAATATCACCCTACTTAGATTGTATTATGATTATGATTAATTATTATATTTCATATATTGAGTAAAACAACATTTAAGCGAATTTATTTTTGAAATTTACAAAATTCCTAACTTATTCTCGTTTTTTCCCCAACCACTTCGAATTCCCGACTAATTCCCATTTTCCTGTTTGGTAGACACCCTGTTCTATCTGGCTGTTAAATATAAATTTTCTATTGTACATAAAAGTTTTTTTTCTCTGATTATATCACCCCCATTTCCCAATGTCCCAATTAAAAATTTCATGATTTTCAGTAATTAATAATTATTTGAAGTGGTTTTTTTTTACCTATCTGCCAAATTTCAATTTTCTACAACAGTGTAGTATTTCATTAGTTTTTGGAATTTTGAACCCTCCATATATACTTTTCTCCACATCACTCTAAATCACTTCAAATTTTAAGATTTATTTGGATATCTGGAGTTGTGTGCCAAATTTTCATTTTCTACCCCATTTAAAAAGTATTTTTTACTTCTAATTATAGGCCCCCCATTTCTCAGAGCACCATTTTGAAATTTCTCAGTACTAAATTTTTATGGTTGTATGTGGGCAATCCCGCTACCTTCCTGTCAAACCAAATTTCAAGTTTCCAGGCCCAGGAGTTGGGGAAATATGGTGACGAGTGAGTCTGTGAGTGGGTTTTGTTCATGTGACACAGCTCTAAAATAATTAAATTATATTTTATGATACTATTTTAATTTATCAGCTCTGGTCAAAGTATGTTAAACAAGTTTGAGATTTTGTATTTTGTAAAATTTATTTAGTACTCAAAACCGAAACCCATTATATTCTTTACTAACAATGAACTTTAAAAAAGAATATTACCATATTGGCCCGAATATAGTCCTGATAATGTTCTTTTGAAAACTGTACTCGTATTATATGGGCGGCTTAACATTTTTCACTGAGGTGAAGGGGGAGGGATGTCAGATACCTATAGAGATCTACTTTGTAGCATACTGTAACTGTACTGTCCAGCCAAAAATGAGAAACTCAAGGTCAAAAACGAAATGAGAAATCAGTGTAAGGGCAGGAACTATCATTTATACATAATAATAAACCCATGGTCTTCAGGGTAACTGTACTGGCAATTCAGTAGGTTCAATAGTTGCTGGAAGAATCTGTGCTGTGTTTCTGATGTTAACAAATCATGGGAGTGGCTGTGCATCAAGACAAGCATTCAGAGGGCCAAATAAAACTCTGTCAGATATGTTAAGTTTTTACCTTGTGGTATATTTGAGACCTTTTATTTTTCATGTAGAACACCTTCAAAATAGTAGGGTCATATTACGTGCGAGGAATTACTATATTCAAAACTATACAGTATTTGAAAGTTGATTTGACTTCAGGAATATATCATAATATTTTATACGATTTCACTTCGAATTGAAAAATTGGACTTCACATACTTTTATTATAAATGTTTTATACTTATATTCTATTAACTTTATTTTATATTCCTGGGGTTGACCTGTTTATTTGAGTTATTACTGCAAAAACAAGTTTACTATATGAGTGCTATAGAGAATCCAAGCCAAATAGCAACCTTCGGCCGTAATTATCGGTGTTGTATTCTCTTACGCTGAAGAAGGGACCAAAAATTACTTTCTATGTTTTCGTGTGTTAGATTTAAACTTTTGGACCAACATTTTTATGGTGAATGTGCAGGTTTTGCCCATACCTACATCCTACTTTCAATGTTTAATGAGTTCAACTGTTAGGCGCTATTTTTCAATATTAATAAAAATTCTTTAACATGTCACTGTATCAATTATTGTTCCTTAAGTGCTATGATAAATTAAATACTGTGTTATAACAAATTAATACAAATTCCTAGAATCAATAAAAAAATGTGTTGGTTAAAAATTTATTATTGTTGGCATGCTATTTAAATGTGTGACGCATGAAATGAGAATCTAGAGATTCATTAATACAATTACCATTTATATATTTAAAGTGAACCCATGCAATACTATCAATCATATAAATAAAATTTTATTTTCAAATCTTAGAGCATATAATATATAAATATGAAACATGAAATTTACAAACTGAATGAATGAGAATATCAGCAAGGAACAAACCTATCTTTGACAGGCGGTAGTCGACTTGTGGAAGTGTTTGGCTTGTAAATGGTGGATACCGCAGGGCGGTTGGTTGGCTTGGCAACGGTGGGACTATTGAAGCAGACCACACTAGGGGTCATCGAGGAGCCACTTCTGTTGTGCACTGGGACAATAGCAGGAGTGAACTTGTGGTCAGGAGGTCTCAGAGGTGGGACAATCGGCCGTATCGAGGGACCATACCTCTGCCCTAAAATTTAAAAATAGCAAAACCTTGGTCAGCAATTATTTAAAAACCAATTATATTAGGAAGAAAGTAGAGGAAGGGTGGATAGAAACATATAAAAGGAACTAAAAAAACAACAATCAAAATTACATAGAGACAAAAGTTTGACTTATCTTGTTTAGCTCGAGTTTACTTGAAATTATTATGTTAATGGAAGGATGATGATAATGTTAATGATGAAAGAATTTTACATAAGAAAATCCTTTAGTACTCAATTTTATGAGTTTTTTTCTCAAATCTTATGATAAAAACTAGACGACAAAATAAAATCAGCCTAACAAAAATAAAATTTCAAGAAATAATCTTTGAATTCTATTTCTACTCTACATTTCTGTAATAATTATGAATTTCTTTAACCATATAAATTGTCCATTAAAAAGGCTATACAAATTTAATGACTGGAGTATGTCTATAATTTTTGTACATAAATACATATGGGGAAGAGAAAAATGTTTTCCAATAAGTAAGACAAGAACAAATCATTTGCAACTAAACAAAACACACATAAAAAAAAGGTTGATAGTTGAGTTTTTCGTTAGATTGCATCCCACTCTGCAAGTCTATGGTCCATCTTGCGAACCGCTAGACAATAAACGGCAAACACAAGTTTCTCTGCATGTAGACTGAAACGTATGCGTATGTAGTACAAGTTTAAATTCACCTCACCATTGATGTCAACTGAGTTAAGCGAGGCCAGAGAGGATGTGACGGTGGAGCTACCTGGTGTGCTGCATGAAGGTACTACTTTGTGAGGGTTGCGTTCCATCTCGTATATTATTATGTAAGCATTCGTCTCAAGGGCTGAGTGCAGAGATATTGGACGTACCTGTAACAGACAATTTTCAAAGTATGTAAACACGACTAAGATTCATGGATACATCTGTATCAGATAAGCATAAACTATATATTTAAAGCTGAATAAATAAATTACTACGATTTCCAAAATAGCTTGAGAATATAAACTTTTGTTAATCGTTTGGTATGACTAAAAACCAAAATGCTAAGCTAGACTATATAAAGTCACAAAGTTGTCAAATTTCAACTTAGGGCATGCTTATGTACCACTTAAATATTAACATCCACTTTTTGCAATATGTAAGAACTATGTGAAAATACTTTAAAATAATGTAAAGTAAGTTATAGGGAAGGAAGTAAACCTGAAAGGAAGCTTAGGTTAGACCTTAATTCAAAATAAACTTTTATGTACATTTCTTCACAGTTAAAATATATTCTACTCACTTTCACCACTACATATAATTTAAAATTTTAGGAAATGTTTCTTTTTTATATTAATAAATATATAAAAACACAAAGAAATAAACATAATTGGCGAGCTCTAGAGAGATACAATCTTTGCATTATTATTTAAGCTAAATTGACAAAATGGTTGGACCTGGTTTCCCATCTTCTTAAGAGAAACGTTTGGGGATTGCTTTCAAACTCCCCATCCTGTTTTCTTAGGTTAGATCAAGTTGAATTTAGTAACTAGTCTCGCCAGTGGCAATGTTAAATATAATAAAAAGTTTTACTGACTGAGCTGTCGTCGAAATGGTAGTAGTGGCCAGAGCTGGTTAAGGCGACAGCCGTGTAGTGGCCACAGTGCAATGAGGAGCCCATATGGGTGACCATGGCGGAGAGCCTGTACGTAAGGGGCTGTTGCCCCTTGAGCGGGGACTGGGGATACAGGAATCTTGTCAGATCCAGGCGCTGTGAGAAAGACACATGCTTGTTGATCTTGCCACCCATGATGCTGAATCTAAACAAAGGACAACACTTTGTTTTCACTGTGTCTTAATGTCTGCATGTATTCTCTAAATAAGGTAGGAATTATGAAGGTATAGTTTAGACTAAATGCACCCATATTTGTGTAGATTACACAAATAATGAATAGTAATGAAAAGTGAGTGAAGGGAAATGTGTTGCACGTTTCACACTCCCTCCTGATGAGTTCAGATAGAATAAAACCTAAGTCGGGTGATTGGGCTCTAACGATCAATTTTATTCAAGGTGCAGTCATTACCTCTTTGTCCAGTGGCAGCAATGTAAAGTGTGAATTGTGTTCTTTTCATTGTATAAGCCATATTGTGTTCATTCCCTTTCATATGTTACTATCCACCTTTTCTGTACCTTCTTCCAAATATAACGAAAGTTGAGTGAAGAAAGCCAACCTAGGCAAAGAGGAAAAATTGTGCAAGAAAGCCAATGGACAAATCTGAGATCTTATTCCTTTCTTCTGGTGTCTATAACTGGGTGGATCGCGAAATTTTGTCCTTCTAAAAAATTGGGTCGCGGTTCTAAAAAGTTTGGGAATCACTGCTCTAATACACACACATCTATTTGCTAATTTTCTCCAGCCTTGTGAAGCTTATTCAAGAAACGGAAAGAAGAGAAACCACAATAAATTGTACCTCTTGAATTGAAGACAAAGCACTAAAGGTGGTTTCTCAATGCAGAACTTTTTGGTAGCAGACACCTTCTTATGACACCGCTCACAGCGATAAGCATCGTCATCTAGACGCTCCCTGCAGAAGTAGCCTGCAAGCGCATCGTCCAACGTACTAGCGCGCCGGATGTCCAGCAGCAGATCCTGAAAGTGTTGGAATGTTGTGGACACAGCGTGGCATTGAAGACACACCACTGGACAGAAAAAGACAAGGTTATTGGAGAACAAACAGTCAAAATTTGTTCACACTTTCCATAAGAGTTAGTAATATATTCTACAAATCCATTTTAAGTTCATATACATACCTTCTGTTCGAATGTATCCTCCAAATATCTGATTCAAAGGTGTGGTCTCCTTACTAAAACTGTCCAACCTGTGAGAGAAAAAAAATATTTAAAGGCAAACTTAGGTCTGTAGCACCTTTGCAAAAAAAAAAAATCTCCATAAGAATAGCAGGTTAACATACTAGTTAGAATTTGTTTAGATAAAACAATGAAAAACCACCAAGGTAATAAAATCCCTCAACAAATAAAACTGTAAGGCCTTTCAACTGTGATAGGGCTGGTTAGTGGTTAAGTCACAAACTGGTCAGTAGCTCGTTACTTATGTTTCGCAAAAGTGGTGGAATTTCGATCAGTTTCATACTATCTAGCATAGCACCTTCTTCAGCATTCTCAAATATTTAATAATATAATATTGAGTGATTCGAGTGACGGGAGAATTTGGTTTTCTATTATATATTTGCCCGGCGCCTAGCATGATGTGTTTCCAGTGACTAATCATGAATGCGTCATAAACTGGTTAGCAAACAGTAGCTCCGTGAGCCATTGATATACATTAGTGGTAATGCGCAAGCTACTGGTTCAGGTTGGTATTTAGGTTTTACTAGTGTCACTTTTGGGTCTTATTTGAATAGCTCCATGGATGAAAAACCTAACCTTTTACTTCAAAGGATATGGAAACTGGCCCATCAAGATATCAGTAATTCTAAACATTCCCATAACCCCAACCTTGGGTGAACTCCTTTCCTTCCTATGAACACAACACTTAGTGATCATTTCTAACATTTTGCATGTCACACTATTATATAACACAGCTATCTACTTAATTAGTCCAAGTGTTGCCATCTACACAGTGCAATCCTAGCTGGAAAACAAAATTAGCTGTTGACAAGTCAACTTTGCAGTCCATCCAAGAATAGTTTACTTTCTGAACCTAAAGAAGCTGCCTGTGGTAGTGAAAGTTTGGCTTTAAAAATTGGTTTTATGAATTCATCTAATCAATTTCTACTAAAGTATCCAGCCCTCCTATTTTAAACCGCGATTTAGCTTAGCTTAGTGCTCTATTCCAAACAACTCTTAGAATTTAAAATACAAGGGTTCCAGAAGTCCGAGGTTCGATCCCCAGCGTATCCAGATCTTCCGCATAGCTGTGGGTCTGGAACGAGGTCAACTCTGCCTCGTGAGGATAAATGAAGAGCTAATTGAAAGAAAATGTAGCGACTCTAGTCTAGGAAACTGAGATAAATGGCTGGGGGGTTTGCCATGCTTACCACATGACACCCTCCACTAGCAGATGTTGGTACTGTCTTCGCCAACATGCAGCAGCGCAGGGGTCTTTCAGTTGGTCTGTAAGGCTCAATTGTGGGCTGAAGCCAAAAAGTTTTCTCTAGAATGGTTTAAAATAGTACTAGAATATTCAGGATCTGAGAATAGAGTATTTGGATTTCTGTTGAGTCAAGCTTTAAAGAGATACTTAAAATTACATATTTTTGGGCTCAAATTTAGAGCTTCTTAAAAAGAGGTTTTTCTTTGCCCCTTGCATTATGTCACGTGATGAATGGACTCATTGGTTATTTTTTATTAATATTAGTAATCATATATTTTTCATTGTGTGGGCCTACACCTCATATAAAAGTCCAGTTATACTTAATTTCAGCCTTCATACAATAACAACATTGATACACAAAAAGCATAAAATAGCAAATCGGACTCCTTATAGCTTGTGAACTGTATGTAATGATTTTAAATAATTCAAAAACTATTTATTGCATGTATAATTATACACTTGTTAAAACTGTGCAGTAAATTTTTTGTCAAATGACCTTCAAAAAACTTGAGCTTGACCTCCTATAGAATAACTTAAAAAAATAAGAGTGAACATGAGAAATCTGCATCACTTCTTGAACGTGTGGGGAAGTGGTTGCCAAGCAACAGGAATGTAAAGTCTCAGTTGCTTCGAGGCCACATGACCCACTATTTACTGTGGCACAAGTTATACACCTGATGCTCAATACAAAGCAGGACAGCAGCAGGCTCTAGCTCGTGCACATGAATTTTGTCAAATGACCTTCAAAAAACTCGAGCTTGACCCATGTATAAAAGCTTAAAAAATAAGAGTGAACATGAGAAATCTGCATCACTTCTTGAACATGTAGGGAGGTGGTTACCAAGCAACAGGAATGTAAAGTCTCAGTTGCTTCGTGGCCACATGAGCCACTATTTACTGTGGCACAAGTTCTACACCTGATGCTCAATACAAAGCAGGGCAGCAGCAGGCTCTAGCTCGTGCACATGAATTTTGTCAAATGACCTTCAAAAAACTCGAGCTTGACCCCTATAGAATAGCTTAAAAAGTAAGAGTGAACATGAGAAATCTGCAACATTTCTTGAACATGTAGGGAGGTGGTTACCAAGCAATAGGAATGTAAAGTCTCAGTTGCTTCGTGGCCACATGACCCACTATTTACTGTGGCACAAGTTCTACACCTGATGCTCAATACAAAGCAGGACAGCAGCAGGCTCTAGCTCGTGCACATGAATTCAAACACTATAGAGTAATACTTCGCACCGTGTCTTACTACCCGTTTGGGTTAAGTACTAGTTACACTAATGGGTTATGAATTGGGAAGGTTGAATATAGAGGACGTGAACCCACATTTGCAGGAAGGAAGGGGAAGTGGAAAACCATTTCAGAAAAAACACCCCAATTCACCCGAGCAAGATTCGAACCTCGATCTCCCCGTGCTTGGCAGTCTAGATTAACACGAAACTATCGCATTAGCAAACTACGCCACAGAGGCAGGTCAAAGCAAACATTTTACAAATCTTCTTATTCTGTGAATCTGTCCTGAGAACAGGTATCAGCAGGTCATCCATCTTCCATTTTACTTGGTCCTGAGCGTTTTCTTTCTTGATATCTGTTAGCAATCCAAACCTTCTTCTTCCTCTTTTCCCCTAGCTCTTTCCCTCCATGATCCTCTCCAGCACACAATCCCTACATAGTGTGTGTGGCTAAGCCAAGACTTTTTCTCTTAATTATCATCCTTATCAGGCTCCTTTCCTCTACTACCCTCCTCAACACTTCCTCATTCCTCACCCTATCCATTCATTTCACCTTCTTTACTGCTACATTTCAAAATCCTCCAAATACCTTTGTTCCCTCTTTCTGATTGTCCACATCTCAGATCCGTATGTCACCACACTCCACACGAGCTCTTAGCTCAATCTGGATCCTTCCCTCTGTCAGTAATCCCCTCACCCTTCTGTATGCTCCCTTCCCCATATCTATCCTGCCATTTTGTATATCTCTATTTTACCCACGTATCTTAAATTCAAATCAGATTTGAAAAAATTAAAGACATAAGAGGGAAAAAAAATTGAGTCTTACTACTCATAAAGATAATTACACTAATTTGTGAGGGATGATAAAGGTTAAATTTAGAGGAAGTGTACCCACACATGTGTTGTAGGCCAGTTAGTAAAAAAAAACAGTGAGTATATGTGACCAAGATTCAAACCTTTATCTCCCGTCACCAGCAGTATAATCTTTAGCAAGACCTTTGTCTTAGAAAGGTCTGCTACAAAACTTTTATTACTAAAATTCCCTGACTTTTCCAGGTCTACACACAAAATTAAAAAAAAAATCCAGACCTAATCTTTTTAGTTTTTCTTGGTGGATGGGAATTTTTCTGGTTTATTTTATTGATCATTATTTTCAAATATTATAAGCTACCATACATTAACATTCTTATAAGTTTTTGTTTATTTTCTAGTATTTAATTAGGTATTATTTGTGTCACTGTACAACCCTGTACAACAAATGTTAAGATCAACATAACTAGTCAATGCATTTTGTTAACATTGACAAACAAAATATTTCACTTTTGTTCTAAATTTTAGTTGAAGAATTATTCAATTTATTTAAATTCCCAGACACTACCTTAATTTTGATTAAATTCCCTGAAATTTGCCTGACTTTTCCAAGTCTTCCCTGCCTGTAGCCACCATGTTAGACCATTTGGCCACTGAAGTGGATAACTATTTGTTGACATTTTTTGTTATAATGGCATTCATTAGAACCTTCAAATATTCAGTTTAAGTGGTAAATGAATGGTTAAGGGTCTGGTTGTTTTAAGTCTGTCCCATAATTATGTTGGGTTAAGCAAACAGTATGTAACTAGTCTAAGATCTTTAAATCAAATTCCAATTCAAAATTTTAAAGAATAATTGTTTATTTAAAATCTAATATTTTTCTCAAATATGTTTTAAGGACTTGATGGATTTGAAGGTATCATGCCTTATAGGTTTACTATCCAAGTTGAACTCACCCCTTTGCCTTGAAGCGGGTGAGATAAGCTTTCTCCATACTCTCGAGGAGATAACGCAGGAACTCATGAGCATCTTCTTGCTGGCCGTGCATCAGATGCTTGCAGATTACTGTCAAGAGAAAATAATAAACCTCCTCACAACACCTATTGCACATGGTTCTGCCAAAAAGGGCTGTGGAGTCGGACCAATTTTGGGTGGAGTCAGCGTCGGTAAAAATGTACCAACTCTGGTTTCAAAATATAAACTTATAATATTATAACAATAAATGTTAATTATATCATTTTAGTTTTGTACTTCTTAAGCAAGAAACTATGCATATAGTTCAAAAAACAACAACTTCGTACTTCAACCATCCTCACTAACTTTCTTCACACTTCCTTTTCCTTGCATACTCCTTACACTTCAACAACTTCCATACATCAAGTCATGCATGCTCTTTAATTCTTATTCTTGCCAATTTACCATCACGTGTCATCAAAACATCTTTCCCTTTTCACTTGGTTTCACACACTCAGACAAAATATCAATTTTTCTTCCAATCATTTCTCCTAACAGTTCAATATCTTGACCACACACTCCTATCACATTCCACTTTCCAATAGATATGTTCTCGCCAGATTGTCAACAGATGGGCCCTTCAGTTTTAACCTTAGCTGTCCATCATAATATTGGTCATAAAGTTAAGTTATATATTTAACATATATATTGTTAAATATTATAAGTTTTTATTTTGAAGCCAGAGTCGAAACATTTTTACCGACCCAAAGTCCCCCCAAAAGTGCTTCAGAATCAGATTCCACAACCCTGTTTTTATCAACCTTTTACAAACATATTATAATTTTATATAAAAAATTTAGACTTACGTTTTAGTTTGCTGTAGATGGACACAGGCTTCATGGCCCCGCCAGACTTGGAATGAGATGCTTTAAGGGTTTTATGCATGGCACAAATCGTGCATTCACCTTGGGTCGAGCCAGCTAAACAATAGAGCAACCAGGGTGGCTACAAAAAACTTTTATTATAGAATTCCCTGACTTTTCCAGGTTTTCCAGACAGCATTAAAATATAAATTCCAGTGCTTATAATTTTTTAATTTTTCTTGGAGGATGAAATTTTTTTTAAATTATTACAATGATCACATATTTCTAAAAATCCTAAACTAAACATCAAAATTATTTTTAAGTGCTTCTTTTTTTTCTAGTATTTTATGTTTTAGGTATTATTTGTGTTCCTGTGTAAATGAGTTATAAAACAAACCCTGTACAACCATATCTTGTTGAGACTACCATATTCAGGCAATGAATATGGTTAACAACGGGAAACAAAAATCTCTCCCTTTTGTCTAAATATTTAGAAAACAGAATTAGTCAGTTATTTTAATTACCTAAATTTTACTTATTTTTGATTACATTCCCTGACATCAAAGAATTACCAGATTTTTCCAGGTTTTCTCTGTTTATAGCCACCATCAACATACAAAGTCTGAAGTCTGAAGTCTGAAGTCTGAAGTGTGTGTGTGTGTGTGTGTGTGTTACTACAAATTCTCAATTTACTTTGGGTTCACTTAAATGCATGCATAAAGACAAAGAGTCATTCTGTCCCTTTGATGAAGGAACTCACTTGAAGAAGAACACTTTGCCAGATGATCTGCGTCGCTTTCCAACCAGTTGACTAAGGCAGGGACATGAAATAACGCCTGAAAAACACACCACACTTTCCATCAGGGATACCATATTCATTTAGGTGGGGATGTAGGAGACATGAGACAAGGTCAGTGTTTTTGCAATTTTGATATAAAAACTTTTTTTGGACAAAATTAATCTAATATTTCTTCAGTACAAACATAAAATTTAATTTTCTTTGCATGATGATATCAACAATTGTTGAATATCTGTCGAGTGTGTCCTTGAATTTAATGACAATTATTTTTGCTCTTCATTTAAAAAGTTTGTCATCTAATGCTGCCATGCTCATGACAGGTAGCATATTCAACAATTGTTGATATCACCATATGAAGAAAATTAAACTCTGTGTTTCTATTGGAGCAATATTTTATTTGTTTTGTCCAAAAAAAAGTTTTGCTATAAAAACTGCAAAAACATTGAACTTAGCTGGCGTCACCTATATCCCCACCTTAACTGAAGGACCCCCACCTCCCCCCCATGATCAACATTAGCCCAGTGTATGCCAAAGAAACTACCGGGAAGCCTACTGCATTAAATGTATGGGAACAAGGTGAAGTAGGTGGATTTAAAGGATCAGCTTTTGCCAGTAGAGGATGGGAATCGCATGGGTGAGGGGATCTCCAGTTCGTCAGAACAGACAACCAGTCCAGTCCAGTCTGCTTACCCCACCCTGACAAACTTAATATTGCAAATAACCCCCTAAAAAAACTATTCTGAAATGAGGACAGATGTAAAGATTGAGTGTACCCACCTGTAATGTTGAATTCAGGTAACAAGTATTGCCCATGTTGATCATGCCAGCACCCACAGGGTAAGTGCCTCGCCAACCCAATTGAACACGCTCAGCGGGAAAAAGTGTAACTTTGGGGGTCGGCAAAACGTTGTCAGAGTTGGGCTTCATGTTAGAGAAGGGCTTGGCGTGGTTGTTTGACACGTTTGTCGCACTTCCATTCTCCTTCAGGGACCCTTCACTCTTGAGCACAATGTATTTGTTCTTGAGGTTATGCAGCACTGTGGATTGGAAGCTATCTGAAAGTTCATAGCCGATGTGACTCAAAAGCACTCGCGTCGATGAGGCTACCAGCTTATTGTCGAGGTCATTGTGGCCATTAGAGGACGCAAGAGACAAACGCAACGCTGTGCTCACTGGATCGCCACCGGAGGCTGGCATACTATTTTCTCTCTTTCTGGGCTAAAAAGTAAAATTTCATTTTAATAAATGACCTCGAGAACATCCAATGGACAATGAAATATATCCAAGAGTATTATACTGTTAGGCTACCTGTTTTTTCCAGTCTTCTACATTCATAATTTTCAATGTGGATATAATATATAGAGAGAGCTAGCACTGTGTCTTACTACCCGTCTAGGTTGTATGCTTATTTGTGATAATTGCAATAATGGTTTTAGGGCTGAGGAAGGTTAGTTAGATAAAGTGTATCCACATTTGCATAGAGGGAGAGTGGAAAACCATTTTGAGAACACCACCCTCAATAAGCCCAGTCAAGATATGAAACTCAATTTTTCCACCATCGGCAATCTAGTCTAGTGTGAGAGTTTAGCCCTAGCCCATGATGCCACTAAAGTGGATTATTGTGGATATTCAGCTAAGCCTAAAAAATTAAGGTAATTTAAGAGGTAAGTTTAAATGACTTTTCTAAGAAAGTCCTTACAATAGTTAGCACCATAATAAAAAAAACTTATTTCAATTTCAATAAATTAACAGGTTGTACAGCAAGTTCTTTAAAAGTGAAACTTGACTACTGCAGAGACTGGAATGGGTAGTTACACGAACAAAGGTGTCACTGACTCAAGAGACTGGATTGATCATGTTTGGGTTTGAATCTCAGTCGGATACAATAAGGGTGGTTTTCCCTTAATAGTTTATCTCTATGCAGCTAAACACAAGAGTGACAGTTCGGACGGACCTACACTCGGCCACATAATTGCCGATACAACTGGCAAGGGTATGTATCAAGGCGACAGCGCATAAGTAGGACTAGTTTGATCCCTTATTGATATAAGCCTGAGTTTGCAGTCATAATGATAGTCCATTGTGAAAGAAAATACAATGAGATCATATATTTTGAAATGATTTCAGCACTAGCTATATGAATTAATTAAGTTACATTTTTATTAGCCAGTAGGCTACTAAAATGTTTTAAATTATGATTTTGTCTATCAAAAATCCAGTGAATACTTTTCAAGCATTGTTAAAAAATAGCTTAGACACAGAATGAAAACCACTTATTATAAATTGATGATAGAGCTATAAACACATGGATGTGAATTAATATCAATTAGGCTACCCAGAGGCCTTATCAATATTGTTCAAATTATAAAATAGCCATGGAAAACTAAGGTAGGCCTACTAGTAACTCATGAGGAATTAAATGACATTTTGTAAATAATCTTTTATAGGCTTACAAAAAGCTGACGAGATGCTATAATTAATTACATTTATCAACACAATTAATAATGAAAGATTTTGTAGTTAAATTAATTGTCTTATATGCTTATAGAACACGTCACTAAAAAATTAGACCTCCAGTTGGGATACTAAAAAAACTATCATATAAATTTACCCCACACGTACTAAAGCTTATATATTTTGCTTTGATTCACTCACAACTGTCCTACTTAAATGTGGTTCTGGGGGAGTACTTTAAAAAGTCATTTGATACCACTGATAAGGTTGCAAAATGCAGCAATAAGAAACTTATTTTGTCTACCCTCGACTAAGAATGAAGAAGATAAAATTAAAAGCTTGGGTAGCCTATATTAAAATTAAAGGAAGCTTTTTTTTTGTTTGATACTGACGTGGTAATGGTATATAAACTTACAAACAATTTAACGATTAGTAATCTAAAATTCGGAGGAAGAAGAGGGGAGAGCTACCAAACAAGAAGTCAAAATAATTTTTTCTAGCACCGAGTTAACACAACTACATATGGTCTTTTTTTAATTAAGATGCAGGGTTTAAAGCTTTATTAAAATACCAAAATAAATTAAGAATAAAAACCTAAACTTAAATAGGTTTAAAAGAGAAGTTTAGAAATATATTTTGGAAAATAATCTTACTTTTTTTTTTAGCACCGCGTCTTACTACCCGTTCGGGTTATACGCTTACGTACTAATTACACTAATGGATTAGGAATTGGGAAGGTTGAATTAAGAGGAAGTGAACCCGCATTTGCGTGGAGGGAGAGTGGAAAACCATTTTAGGAAAAACCACCCCCAGTCCACCCGACCGAGATTCGAACCTCGATCTCCCCGTCCTCAGCGGTCTAATAATCTTACTAATATTATAAATGCGAAAGTTTGTGTGTTTGGATGTTTGTTGCTCAATCACGTCAAAACTGCTGAACAGATTCGAATGAAACTTGGTACGTAGGTAGAGTATGTCCTGGAATAACATATAGGACTATTCCCAACCTTTGATTTTACATTAATTTTACAATATTAATGTTTAAACTTTTCGTCAGGCGAAGCCACGACGGGTAACAGCTAGTATAGACTAAATCTTACACAAGGGAATAAACTTTATATGTATGAGCCACAAGGCTTTTTTGTGTCTGTAGAATTGTGTAGATTTGAACTATTTTTTGCTGTTATCAGTTTACCAAATTAGGAGTGTGCTTGCAATACATGTAGACATGTGGGCCATACTAATGGGTTTTTTAAAAATAATATATTATTGCTATCATAATGATAGGTAGTTAAAGCCTGCTTCTAATTTATTTTGAAGTTATGACCGGATGAAGACACCTACCATAGACTGGGGTGAGTTGACCTCATTTTTGACATTCAATGGTTCATGTTTTTGTCAACAATTTTATTCCTATTATTATTTCTCCGCAGATTGTGAAGTCTTGACCTATACTAAACATCTATGAATTAACTTTTTTTTCAATAACTAAAAGTAATAAAAAAAGTGGGTGGGTCAAGTCACCTCGTGGTTTGGGGTCACTTGAACCCAGCCTATGTTTCTCAATGCTACTCCCTTACACTAAGCGACCTACCATAATGAACGGGGTGACATGATTCCTCACATTTTAGGGATCATTTTGGAATTTACAAAAATATAAATATCGCAATTATTGATGGAGAAATAGCAAAATATTCAAACAAAAACAAGAAATTTCTCTCAAAAACTTTTAAAAAAAATCCTAGAAAATTTAAAATCAAGTCAATAATTGTTTTAATTACTTTAAATTAAAGAATAAAGTAGATAATTTTAAAAATAGCTTTAGTCTTTTAACAAAAATTTTTTTTTTTTGCTTTAGCCAAGATAATCAATTTTTGTTTGTCACTAAAAGTCATACATCTAGTCCATTTTATGTAATGCTTCCTTTAATGTTTCTTGTGTATAGTCCGCATAAGAGCGGATACCGGGTGTTCTCTTATAAGCGCTTGGCATTTTCTTCTAATAATTACTACTTAAATCCCTGAAATAAAGTTTCACTATTAGCATTAAGGTGCTTTATAGTGAACGACAAACAAAAATTTAACAAATTTGTAAAAATAATTAATAAAATTGAGTTTTTAGCATATACAAGAATATAATTGCAGCCAGATACTGAAATAATTGTAGATATAATGCGGGTTCAAGTCACCCCCAAAACAGACAAAAGTGGTAGTAGTGAGATGGATCCAGCTCTAACTCTTGAAATTTAACTGATAAGGATAAAACTATAATGGGAATGTATTGCCAACAGTCAAACTAAGCAGTAAATTTGACTCAATTTTTTCCCCCCAAAATAATGTGTTTAGTACAGATGAAATTTTCAGAAGTGTGAAAACGAGTGTTTGGACCTGAGGTCATATATTTATTTTTAATCATTACTGAAATAACCAATTTTCAATCAAAACTACTTGAAATGAGAGCCTAAACCATATTATGAGATAATATTCCACATAGTTTGTTAGGTACATACAGTCAAACCTTTTTTCTGATTTTGGGCTAATTCACCCCAAGGGGTCAAGTCACCCCATCTCACAGTAATAAATTTCTGTAAACTTTTTTCACCATCCTAAATGTTTAAAACTAATTGGTTTCGATCCACGCCAATACTAGGATGTTTATATATGTACGAGCCACTTCGCTCTTTTTATAAGCCAAATAAAGAATCAATCAATCAATTACCATTAAACATAACATATTTTTGCTCATAGGCACAGTAAGTCTTTGTCTATAAAAGGCTTCTTTAAAGATAAGGTTAAGCAGTTTAGCCAGTAATTGAATAATATTCCATGGCATTCATTTTGCAAAGTATTTACACAATAACTATTTTAATGCATAAAAACAATCATTAATGGTATTAAAAATTGCATCAAAAGTAGTTATTGCATATTTACAAGACAACACAAACATATAGATACATATATACCTAATCATGTTATTCCCTTAAGGGGTAGGTGAGAAACTGTGCATATAGCTAAAAAAAAACTCTGTACTTAAACCATCCTCAATAACTTTATACTCCCTTCACTTGAACAACAACCATATTAGTCATACATTCTCATTTATTCTTATAGCTCTTAATGTTTGTTTTGTGATATTTAAATCCTCATTAAGTAGTAAAGTGAGCTGTTTAAAACACATATTATTCAGAAGAACATCATATTTCTTAATCAGATCACAGACTAGGCCAGCAAAAAATTCCCAATGGCTAACAAGGCATAGGCTAAACTCGCGATGGCCTAATTAATTAGACGTCATACACAAACAAAAATACAACCAATATGGTGAGTTTAACCAGAATCACTTGGTACATACTACAAGACTATAACTCTGAATGGATACTGCTATACTTTCATTATAACTACCTATATTATTGTTCAAAATCATGATTAGCTTTGCTCATAGCATGCAGTCTCTGAAAATAGTCTAGCTAAAGAACAAAAAACCTTAGAAAACTTTAAAATCATCATACGAATAAATCCTTGAAAATAAAGTCTTGTCACATAAATTCAGGTGCAAATTCATATTAGTTACACAAAAACTAATTAAAACGAATCAATTTTTCAATAAAAACATATAATTACCGGGACGTAATAGACATGCGGTCAGCTATATCCGGAAAAACATATATACCAAAAAGGAAATTTTGTTAATGACATTTCTTATTAGAAGGTGAAAGGATTTAAAATAAATAATGCTCATATAAAAACAATAAAAAAATATATATAATATTAATCACAATATTTTTCAAATTAAGATACTTGTTTTACGTGAGTAATGCAACTTTCAATTTAATTTTATTAATGTTATTTAACGAATCACCACGTACTTTAGTCTGTTTTATTGAACATGAGATTCGGGTCAAGAGGATTATCACAATATGAACCATACGTTGTGCGCATGATCAATTTGTTAAATCGAACGCCAATGCTTTTGCTTTCACACCGTGAAAATATATTTTTTTACATCTAACGGGCTTCTTAAAAGTGGAATATATCATATTATAATAGCATATATTTGTTTTTTAGGATTATAAAACGCCAAACTAACGAATCAAAAAACTTTCGTTCTTAGATTAATTCATTTAAGAATGTTCTACTATTCATTCCTTTATCAAGTATAAACTAACATGTTAAACGCATGCGCATTTATAAAGCTTTTACTGGATATTTGACTAAGGAACTGGTACTCAGAAAAATATGAAAATACCAAGGTCTAAAGTAAATGGGTCTTAACACTCAATAGTTTATATTAACCGATTTTAATGCCTCAAACACTCGAATTGTCAAACACTAGTACTCATTTATTATTAATAATAATTAAATAATTTCCAATAGTGCAGTGTTAAACCTCTAAGCTCATAAATTCAATGGTCCTAACTCCTAGGCTTGTGTCTTTCTCCAAGTAGGATTTTTTTAACCAATTATGTTTAAAATAAGTAACATAAAATAAAATTGTTTTAATTTAGAATCGCCATTGGAGGATATAATTCTCTTGACTTCTGGAAGCGTTTGATTGGTACTTTACTAGTCAAACGAGGTGTATATCAAATAAATATTTCAATTCATTTCTTTCTTTCTTTCTTTCTTTCTTTCTTCAATGGCACTGAAGACATTTTCTTCAATAATCCAGGAACAATTGTATTCGATTCACTCCCGATGCTACCTTCTTGATTTTTCTATGCATTCAATCCAGGTGTGACCCAAATAACCTAGCCCTAACTTAACACGAATTTTGTCTACGAGATAACCGGGAAGACTTTTTTTTTGTCTCTACACTGACATATTTATATTTTGAAATAAATTAAACAGCCACCTATATAAAGTAACGTTGTGTGAGTGTAATACATTAACTAAAGAAAAGTCTGTTATATAATTAATAATGTAATTTACCCGTGCCAACTGATGTACAGGTCAGATCATAAATATATGTTCTAATCTTTCAGGAACGTGACAACCCACACGATGTGAGGACTGAACCTTTCTCATCAAATAAAGTCGGTCTTTCGTGTAGGCGTGCCCGAGCCGAAGGTGGATTAATGTACAAACAAACTTACGAGTACCCTTAACGCCTGAAAACCATGGTGTAACTAATTTTTTTACCACATACACCATGGTACCATTTTGCTTTCTGTTGGCATGTGGTCTGTCTCCCACCATTCGCTTCATTTAACCTGACTTCTGAGTTTTACCCTCGGTATAAAGTCGCAATATGGTAGCGGGATTTCCTGTACAATGGAAAGTAAATTTACACTAGATGCAAAATTATCTACTCTCTCATTACCAATTATACCCACGTGACTAAGAATCCATTGGTACCCCAATTCGTAGCCCCCAGCTCGTAGAGAGGCGCACTCTTCGAGTATTTGAATTATCAATGGGTGTGATGGAGGGCCTGACAAGCCACTTATAGACTCCAAAGTGCTACTGGAGTTGCATAATACCACTATAAGCTGAGGACGTAAAGATAAGAAATATTTCAATGCCTGTAGGATAGCAAATAATTCCGCTGTAAATATTGATTCGTCGAATTGAAGTCTATATGTCTGATCATAATTAATATTACTGTCATAGAAGGCTGCACCCACTAGGCCTGGCTCCCCTCCCCTCCTAGCACCATCTGTAAATATAAGTCTATATCTACTATATCTTTCTTTCATATACCTTACTGCATTTAACTTATGTTCGATTGGAAGGGTAACTCTTTTTACTCCTGAATCAGGAATAAATAACACCACTGGTACGTCCCAAAGGGCATCGTGCCCCCCAGTGATACACTGTACAGAATACGGAAGAAAAAGAATATACTGACGCAGTTTATTCAAACCTAAAAAACTATCCATCAGAAATGGGCATGTTTTGTTTTACCAACATTGTTTTGTCTGAACATAATTTGTAAGGATCCGTAGTCTGCACCGCAGATAACTAGAAATTGAACAATCTTTAATAAAAAAAACTTGTACGCCAACATACAACGCCTAAGAAATAAAGGGAGTTCTCCCACTTCAGTAAGGAGTGCATTGGTTGTGATGTACGACAAGTGCCCAAACACAGTCTTAAGGCCGCATAATGGATCCTATCCAGCTTTGCTGGTGTAGATCGTGATGCAGTGTGATATAAAAACACCCATACTTCAATTGAGAACGTATAAGCCCACGGTATATTTATAACGTTGTTTATGGGCGGGAGCCCCAAGAGGCATCCGCCACTAATCTCATAGTATTTATAAACCTGTCACATATTCCAGATAATTCCAAAAAATGAGATAGCCAAGATCCCTTCATGTCTAGTGTCATGCATAAAAATCGCACCGTTGGTTGTACCTGAATTCGACGTCCTTTATAAACTAGTTTAATTAAGTTATCTCACACTTTATGTCAAGTGAAGATTACCTCACAACATTTAAATACATTTAGAGTCGAAAAGTGGGCTGTCAACCAATTTGAAAGCAAAGGAAACACTTATTGTAACTTACCCACCCCCTCTGACAAGTTACAAGACCGAACGTATATGACCACGTCATCCGCATACTGTAAAGTCGTTATACCAACCGGAAAAGAGCTATCAATATCGTTCGAATGGACTGCATATAACAGAGGACTAAGTACTGAGCCCTGCGGTAGGCCCCTTCGCTGAGTTCGAGGAGATAATCTAGCTTGTCCTATCTTTACAATGTACGATCTATTTTGAAATAAATAGCTTAACCAATAACACCTTTTGTTAAAACAACCCAGGCGAAAAAGTTAATCAAAAAACAACACAAAATGATCCACATTATCGTACACACCCTGTACATCGAGGAAAAGACGGATACAAATGAGTTTCGTGGTAGAGCAATTTGAATAACAGAAACTAATATAGAGAGGCTATTAAGTGTGGAACGTCCCTATCTAAACTCAAATTGCATAGGATTAAGGAGTTCGTTCATTTCCAGAAATCGTCCCGAATGGGCTTTAACTAAGTGTTTCATAATTTTAGTAAAACAGGACGAAAGTGCAATAGGCTGATAAGAACTTGTTAACTCCACGCTTTTACCCGGTTTTAGAATAGGAATCAGAAAGGAAATTTCCCATGCTGGTGGTATTACCCCCTCCTCCCACAGAATATTAAATATATCTAGCAGCGCTCGTTGAGAGACAGACAACAATTTTGTCAACATACCATAGGACACATTGTCTGGGCCAATCACCGTGTGTCGCATTCGATTCAACGCTGCTCTTAATTCACTGCCAGTAAAACATTCATCGAGCTCAGGAACACCCAAATTGGAAAATTCAAATGTGGGGCACATAACTGAATCCAGTATCACACTACAAGCGAACGACTCTGCCCATGCCTCTAAGTCAACGGTAGGGATCCCGAGGTTTGTAACAATACTTTGAACCTTTGATTCTATGCCAAACCTGTGTCAGAGATACATCGGGGGAAAGAGACTCGCAATATAAACGCCAAGAATCACGTTTCGCCCGTAGCAAAGTTCGCCACGTAGCATTTGTCGTACGACAGTAGCTTTCATAGTTTATCCGGTTAAAATTTTGTTTTAAAGTATATAATAATATCCTCCTCTGAGCGATCGCTTTAGAACATGACTCTGTCCACCACGGGCAACGTTTAACACTCCTGTGATCCCCAATATGTGAGGTTGGTACTGTCGCATCAGCTGAGCTCTGTAGAGTGTTAACAAAGTTGTCACACTGTACTAAAGGATCACGGTCCACCGTTAAATTTTGAACTGTTAACTCCATTTTTGTCGAGTATAATTCCCTATTTGCTTCTTTATTTTTTATAGTTGCATGACCTATCCAGAGGAACAGTTTTATATTTATATGGGACCTGAAAGTCTATTGTCAAAATAATTGTCAAATTATCACTGCCCATGACGTCACCAATCGTATCCCAAGTTAAGTATGGTCCAAAATTAGGGGATGCAAAAGTAACAGCTAGGCACGTGTTAGGATACGGAGGTCTGATAAGTCGTGTAAACTTCCCTGTATTTAATATAACAAGAAGTAACACCGCTAAAGTTTCATTAACCTTTATCCCACAACGATATATGTAAGGGGATCCTCACAACACATGATGTGCATTCATGTCCGCGCAGATAATATTTTTAGCCCTACAAACTCCCAAGGATATTGAAAATGGCCCGATGTTATTTCAACAGATTGAATGTCCGACCTAATTAACAGCGCAACACCTCCCGCTTGGGCAGGTCGATCCGACCTAAAAATTTTAAATTTATTTATAAACAAAATTATTCTGGTACCTGAGCCAATTTTCACTTAACGCTACTATAAGGATATCACGAGAAAAAATTAATTGCTCAAGGTCCACCTTTTTTGTCCCTGATGCTTCTAGAATTCCATTGTATAATATTTAAATAACTAACCATAAAAACAAAAACAAACATATATCTAACTCAGACAAAGTTACCTTGGACACCACTACCTGCTTTGATCCCAGCAGATCTACGATTATGGCTATTAAAGCGACGCAAATCCCTTAATGAATAACTCCAATTCGATGTTCATTACGACCCACCCTGTCAACTGAGACCTTCATAAGATCAGTCAGTTCCCTGTCTGCCATAAGACTATTAGCTTCCTTAATACATAACAATTCCACAACAATTTGGTTTTTCCCTGCCGGAACAATGCTAGTTACACTCTTATACTTAGAAAATAATCCCTTTCTTGTTTTCATTGGATGTAAATTCTGAATGTTTAACTCCGATGTAATTGAAAATATAACTTTGTATGGACCTGAATTAGAAGAATTATAACATCCTCTATTTCGACTGCTATAGTGTCATCTGAAACAATTGTCCCATTTTGACTCTCCTTGGCATTAGCTACTTTGGGAACTTTGGCTGACGCCTGTCCCGTTGGTTTGACCGCAACACGCCCTACACTAGATTTCGCTTTCTTAAAAATTTGATTATTAGATGGTGATCTTGAATGAACCGATTTTAAGCTTATGGCACTAGTTTGAGAATTTTGTCGAATATTTGAGTATAATTCTGTCATAGCCGAATCAACATCGTACTTGTCACCGGAATCTACAGTATCCAACAACAATGATAGACGTCACGGTCTCTAATACAACAGCAAAACACGTCCGTCCACCATCGATGCCAAACATCGACTCCTCTTTCAATTCACTTACAGGTGAAGTCTCCCAAAAAGGAATATTTACTTTTGTAACATTTTACTATCCAGCCTGCGATGTAAATTTGCCCATCTTATTCTGTGGATGTATTAAGAGAATTTGTACTTTAAGATATGTTTACTTTGAAGTTTTGACTATTACCTAGAAGATTTACAATGTCTTCAAGACTATCTTGTACACACAATATACTTTAAGATTTAGTGTATCAGTAAGTTTATCGTTCGAAATAAAATCTAATCTTTGGTTTTTGTCTGGTTTCTCGCGACTCATTGACTGTTTTATAGACAACATGGCCAAAGTATTTAATCTATAGTCACTCGTGGTGTTTCTTAAGTAGGATTTGATTACTGGCCTCTCATTGGAATTAATTTCATGCTACTTCTAATGATAAAGAACCCAAATTAAGTTTTTTAATATCGGAAACTTTCCTTATTCACTAAAGTAATCGAAAGCACATGCGAAAACGCGCCTTATCTATGAGCCAGCCACCCGACTGCAGCTGATGCTGGTAGCAGACCACACTTTAGCTTAGCCCCAAAAACTTGTGAAGGTTAAAGAAAGTGACGTCAGGTTGTCATGGAATCCACTCTGTAACTCATGCAGAGCTCAGGGGTGCTTCTGAACAAGCCCAACCAGCACAAAGCTTGTTAACATACAAGCGCTTTATGTCACGTGCTGGCGTGATTATGGTTTTGATAATTTCCTCAATAAAATGGGGGAAAATATATAACGATTTTTTAAATTGATTTATGTTTTTCACTATGTATGTTTCTTTTTTGCTTTATTTTATAGGGAGGTCGGAACCCCAGAGTCCCCCTTCACGAGCTACCCCTGATTATGGCCGGATTTACTACCTTACCACCTGTATGCCCACGACTAAATGCCACCCCCTCCCTCCACCGCCCTTCCGCTTTTCCTAAAGGAGGGTGATACACTTCTATGTATCATTTTAAGTATTTTTATCATAGTTTTGGTTTTAAATGGACTTTTTAAATTATACATGTATATAACCAATAACCATGCACAGTAATGTCTCCTACCATTCCAGAAATATAAATTAGAATCTACACAAAAATGAACTAAAAAAATTACAGGTTAACAGGTAGGGCCTACAGAATTTAGTAAAAAATAACTATGAACTTAAAATATTTTTAAATATTGAATATATGTATATTAACAGTATTCTACTAAACAAAATACATCAAGTTATAACAATACACACTCATTTAATTAACTTCTTATAAAAATGATAAAATTTACAAAATGTTAATATTTATGAATTTAACTCACTTCATCACTTGTCAGTTCGCTGTGTCTTCTTATTTTGGAAAGGCATTTCTTCTTGCCTTTCGTTGGGCAAAGGCATTGATAATGTCGTTAAAATCCATATCCTACAGCATCTTTCCCTCAATGTTCAGTAGTGCTATGTCCGTTAACCTGTCCCAAGGTGTGAAAATACGCCTCTAGTGATTGGAATCTGCATTTTCTGGTCTTACTCCTATTGCAATCATACATTTTACGTCATTATTGGTATATAAAGCTAGAGGTATTTTATTGTCACTGTTACATAAATTAAAACCAGTTGATGTTGACGATATCTTCTCTGGAAGCATTTCTTATATAAATGAAGGAACAACTAAGACAATACAACTAGAGGAAATCGAAGTATGATTCACAATAATATTGTTGTGGGGGGACGAGCCGAGGACGATACACTTCCATTTGGTAAATGAAATATTAAAATATGAAATACAATTAATACAATTGTAAAAAAAAATTGCCGTCATGTCATGCCATCCCCTGAATAGTGCCGCTCTAGGCCTAGTCAGCCTAACCTGCTCCTTCTTCCTCCCATATCAGAGACACACGTTATTACAAAATAACCAGCTTTACTAAGGTATAATATTATTGAAGTCAATATTTCTAACGTTATTTTACAATCAAAATTTACAAAACTCGGCTGTTTCCAGTTTGAAAACAAACTTCTGACTATTACCACTTACATGTGTGCATATAGCCCAAAATTTGTTCAAAATTTTAGTCATATTCTAATCTTAAATATTTCTAATTTTGGCTTAATTATATTAAAGAATAACTTTTTCATTTGTTTGTTTATCCTCACAGGCAATTTTGAGAAACCGCATTACATCCTTTACTATGCCTTGTCAGCTTACAAGATTAGACGCCAATTTTTGTAGAGTTGATCAGCCTGATAGTGAATAGAAATGTTTATTTCTTTGATACAAATATGTCGGTTTCCCTTAATATATCAATGTAAGAGCTAATGAAATTTCTTCACTTGTTCAATTAACTTTATTTCTTTTGCCAAACAATATATCCACCTGGTTACTTGTAAAAATTGTCAGTAATTTCTCTCGTAGCAATGACTCCACAAGTGTTACTCATAATTTTTTCTCCGCCAAATAAACTTAATAATTTTTAACGTAGACTTAAATTTTTCTTTTGTGTGTGTGTGTGTGTGTGTGTGTGTGTGTGCAGAGTTGTATTTTTAAACATAGTTCTTTTATTAAAAAGATAGTTCGATATTCATTAAATAATTGCACACTATTTTAACAAATGTTTGATTTCAAACGCTCTGCACTCGTCTGCGAAGCAATATCTTTTGTTATCAAATCACTCAAGGCCGTAGCTAGGGGAGGGTTTTGGGGGTTTAAACCCCTCCGAAATTCTATGAACAAAATATATATGGCTTTATTTATGGTTCAAACAATATCAAAATTAAGATACAAGTACAAATTAGGGGGCTGTGTTACCCTAAAAAGCACTTCATAGAGCTTCTAGAGGTGTTTAATATTTAGAAATTGTCTTAGCCTTCGGCAGTTAGGGGGTAATGTTGCCATAAAAAACACTTCAGATAGCTTCTAGAACTATTTATCCTTTAAAATTTTTTCTAGCTTCCGGCAATTGGGGGATATACCCACCAAACCCCCCTGAAATTATTGGCTGGCTACGGTCTTGATCACTTATCATTTATCAGTTATTCTTTAGCGCCTTTTCACTTTCGTTCATATCAGGCACGGATTCATTATGTAATTTTAAGAAAGATACAGTGATCGATTTTAGCTTTCTTTTTCAGTCAAGTTGAAAAGTTCAGATTTAAGGTCTCGATCATAATCATCTGGGCAAAAATGTTCTGAGCACACTGAACATGAATCAAAATTCCAATTCCCATCCCTCCTACAAAGATAAATCCATTCTTTAATCTTCTTCTTTTTTTAAGAAAAAAAGTAATTTCCGGATCTTTTGTAAAGGAATTATACAGTTTTGGTTTCCGTTTGAATTTATTTTTGTATTTTGGTGATTATTATGACACAAATCAACAGTACATTTTTTCCCCAGCATTTTTGTTGGCCCTTAAAGGTCGTTTATATGTTTTTAAAAATTGTATAGAAACATTGTATTTAACTATTTGCACTAATATTTACATCTATAAAACTACCGGTACAGCAAAAACATTATTCTTTATAATTCCACCCAATTGAAGGTAAATTAATAAACAAAACTTAAAAGAAGAGCACTTTAAAAAATATCATTAACATTAATAATTACAAATAATTATTCCTAATTATAATACATAATAATAATTATAATAAAAATAATTGCATAGAAATAAAATATAACGGTTTATAATGGTCTACCATATCTTACAATATTCACTCTCCATCCATCTCGATCATTCCATAGGTATTACTCTAGTCCGCTTGTTTGCATTTTGCTGTTTATGCCTTCACTGTTTTAGGCCTGATTTATTAATATGATCTTAGAAGATATTAATATTTTCTCTAAAAGAATAACAAGGAAAATATTCGAATAGGTCGATATTCTAAGACTATCGAACTACTCGATATTTTTTATTCGATAGTGCCCATCACTAGACACAAATAATGACTATAGAGAAGAGTTTAACTATAGAGAGAGTTGGGATCTGTGCGTCAGTATCTATGGATTAGTGCAAAAGATGGAGGATTTGAGTGTACACGTAGGACCGGTATTAGAGGAAACATTTTATATACTTTCAAAGAAAAATACAGTTTTTAGAGTGAAGTTAACTGAAAAAGGACTTAGTTTACAAAAAGAGACTAATGGCAGTACAAAAACAGAAATTATTCGTATAAATGATATTGTTGGTTGTCGTTGTATGAGAAGTAAACGAAGATCAGCTGCATCGTGTGCATGCCATCCTAGTGCTATTAGAAGAAACAATCTTAGACCTGTCGAAGAAAATTCAGGAGAGCAAGATGAAAAAGATATTAGTGCTTATTTGTATATCTATGCTTATGTCCTTAAAAAGTACAAAGTTAAATCTGGGAAAAAACGAGATCGTATGACAATAACATTAAGATTCAGGTCGTTTGATAAGTACGAAGATAATATGAGAGAAGCTCAAAAATGGAGGTTAGCTGTCAAATGTCTTGTCAAAAACAGACCTGTTCCAAGGGAGGTGTTCGTTGATGGAGATACACGATCGTCATTTTTTGAGGGTGAGTAAGATGCTTAGTTTTTCTTAACTGTAATGACTATGAATATAATTCTCAAAATACTAATTCGTTCATATATAATTTAATTTTTTACATCTTTATTAACAAATGGCTCGATTGTGTTAACCTCAGACTTTAAATTTAACAGGTTGTGGTTTGATTCAAGCAGGTGTCAAATTGTTTTATTTTTGTAGGTTTGTATGTTGTAACTATTGTTCTTCCAAAGGAAGAAAATAATAAATATTTGAATTATTTTAAGTGGTGGGAGCTGCAGGTAGTCTACATTATTTTTAAGGGTTCTGATACAAAAATATCTCAACTTTTTCTTGATTAAAAAAATGTAAACAACATACAAAATAAAATGCATGATTTCAACAACAAATTCCCTCTTTGATATAATGTTTCTGTTTTGGAGTATAGTTCATCACAGACAATGTATGTACAAAACATATTGAAACTGCTTTTAACTGTTATTAAGTACTTCATTTTCCTTTATGTTGCCCATACTGTCTTAGGCAATTTCTCTGTATCACAAAGGCCCCTACCTGCATTGATGAACATGCACACTAAATGTCAAGCTCATCTATTCTGGTTTGTCAATGAGCGGGAGGTTGAGGTTCATTCCCAATTAGGAGTATGTATTGAGGGTGATTTTCTCCTCCTATCTTAATTAGCTTTAAGGTACCTACTGCAACTAGACTATATCCTAGCTATGGTAGGAAAATTTACCACATATCCACTTGCTAAACCATATAATCTATCACTTTTGGCAGTCAGCAACAAACAATGGTCTTTAATAGGTTTTTTCTTTTAAACATTTTTACATTAAATTGAAACACAAACTTATGAAAATATTATTATTATTATTACTATAATTTTTATTATTATTTATTATCAATTATTAATTATTATTATTAGCACCGCGTCTTACTGCCCATTCGGGTTATACGCATTATGAAAATAACCATTTGAATGTCTCCTTTTTCTGGAAGCTGTCCTCTGTGGTTCACTTAAAAAAAATAAGAGCTTCTAAAATCCCCCCCGTTCTCTTCATAAATCAAGTAGGAGAAACAGCTGAAACAAGGGCGGTTGATGACATCATGCAAACAGTCTTCGGTTGTGTTCTTATGCTGTTTACAAACTTTTTATTTTGAAACTAATGTTTTGTATGGCTCGGTCTCCAAGTTATAAAAACATTTATTGGTTACAGTTACCGAAATTTTCAACATGGCATGATGGTATCCAACCAAAAATTGAGGTAGTCCCAATAAAAAATAAATTTGATCAATTGTATTATAAAATGGAGCATTTTGACTATAAATCACTAGTATTTCTTTCAAGTCAAGTACGGCTTTTCTTCTAATTCACAGCCCTGTTCTTGAATGTAAACTGTGTTGTCTTGATTTTGTATATAATTTTTTTTTCTTAAGGGCACAAGGTAAATTTCATCCAGGCTAATTAGCCTATTTGTAGTTTAAGACATAAAACACACTAGACTCAGAAAATCTTGTGGAAACCAAGATTAGAATGTGCTTCAGACCAAAAGCATACCAGACGCGAAGTCAGATCATACTGAATTAGTAGATTCCTAGGCCAAATTTGAGATGAGTGTGTGGGTTTGGCAAAGTAAAATTCAGTGACTGCAGGTTATGTCTATTATCTTTATTTACCCGCTTCGGTGGCCTGTGGTCTAATGCGCTACTCTCTTTTTGGAATAGACTGCCGAAGACAAGGAAATTGGGGTTTGATTCAGGTCGGGTGAAATGAGGGCGGTTTTTCCTAAATGGTTTTCCACTCTTCTTCTACACAAATGTGGCTGCACTTCCTCTCAATTAAGCCTTCCTAATTCCTAAACCATTAATTAACCACTAACCTGAATGGGTAGTAAGGCGCGGTGCTAATAATAAATTATAAATAAATAATATTTTTATTTGGTTTAAAACAATGAGTAGTTTTATTCGAAGCCTTGGTGTCTCGAAATGCAGTTTAAGTTCTGATAAAATTGAATAAACTTAGTGTAGGGTTGTACAGAGTCTTTGAGAATTTGGACACTGACATGACTACCCTGTGAATAAATGATCACATTAGAGAGGTTTTCCCTCATTTAACTTAACAATGCTTCAGTGGCTACATTGTCTTAATACGTTACTTTCACTAGTAGACTAGACTGCCGATGACGGGGAAATCGAGGTTTGAATCTTGGTTGGGTGTACTGAGGGTTGTTTTTCACTCTCCATCCATGCAAATATGAGTACACTTCCTCTAAGTATAACCATCATCCATAAAAACCATTAGCGTTAATTTGTACATAAGAGTGTAACCCATAATGGGTTGTAAGATGATATGCTAAAAACACACACTTGGGATGAGTAAACCTACCTTGTTGAGACTTAAACAAATTATTGACCCCTTTTAGTGCAACTGTAATGTGTGTAGTGAAAATATATATATATTGGTTCACACTAACTTATGGTATTTTCTCTTCCTTTCAAAAGTTGATTTAAAAATTGTTTCTTATTAATTTGGACTAAACCTACCATATTACCAAGCCATATGAATACGAATTTAAAAAAATGAGTAAATCGAATACAAAAAAACCCCACTAATAGTTAGTAAACCTACTTTGGTGCTTAAGTGCTCTAAGGCAGGTGTGTAAAACTCATTTGACCATAAGGTAGGGAGGGCCACATTGAAGTTTGAAAATAATTTCAGAAAATTCATTATTGTTACACCTCTTAAATGGAAAAAAAAATCTCAATTTTAAAATCATTACTATAAGAAAAATAAAATGCTAAGAACTATCCTACATTTATTTACCAACAATTGGAAACTTTATATTTGCATCAAGTGTGTGAGTGGCTTTAGATCTCTTGTGGAAGTCACATTCAAAATAGATGAAAAATGCCTATCGGTAAATGTGGTCACTCGGGTGCTTGTTTTTTCATGAGTGAAAACACACTTGTGTGCTGACAAATATTACATCTAGTGCACAAATCTAATCATTTTCGGTAATCGATCTTTGGTGAGTAGTGAGTAAAATTTACACCAACCTCACTTGCTAGATATCACCAAATAATGACCAATTGTCTAAGTTTCCCAGTCTAAAATGTTGTATTCCTACAACGTTTATAAACAGACGAATTGGGCTACAATGTTTGATGGTTCATCAAATGGTCAGCGGGCCGCATAAGATCATTAATCAGGACATACGCGACCCGCGGGCCGAAAGTTTGACATGCAGCCTGGTCTAAGGCATCAATCACGTGTTAGACTAAACTGCCGAAGACGGGCAGATCAGAGTTCGAAATCCAGTCGGGTGAACTAAGGTGGGATGCCGCTCGTACTTCCTGCATCAGTTTAAAAAAAAGTTTTGTGACTTGTATGATAAGTCAAGTCGTAACAATGGTTGATTGGGTCTGTTAATAATACTTCCTTTTATCCTTACATAATTACTATTAATTAATTAAACTGACTAGGAATATAAATACAATTATTGTAATATTATTTCCGCCATTGTGGCAACATGAGTTTCCAATTTTCAATTTAGAAAATCAGTCTTTTCTTTCCCCACAACAGTACCGTGGATTTCCCCTCCTCTCTCCACTCCAATACTTTTTCTATCTCAGGGTTTTACTAACCATCAGGTTATCCACATATGTATAAAAAACAACTAATTCGCCAATGTGTTGGGTATGAAGAAGGTTGCATTTTTAAAGGAAGTGTAGGCCCTACCCATATTTTTGTGGATGGGTAGAGTGAAAAACAATTTTGAAAAAAAAAAACAACACAGTTCATCAGACAGGAATTTGAATCCCGATCTCGGGAGTCTAATTTATTGCGAGAGTGATGTCATAGACCAGCGGTATCTAACTTAAAATAAACTGACTGGGTACCTTGACCCCTTCACAATTATTTCAGACACTTAAAAATTAGAGTTTTAAAATATATAGTATGAATAAATATATATTGAAGTTAGAGTTCTTGTTCCAACAAAAAATAAAGATACTTAGTCGGTTTGTCTAGTCAAAGGCACACATAAAAACATAATTACAGTACATTCAATTCCAACTCCTCGCTACCCTCTCCTCCCCCCTTCTACCAGATACGTTTATGATCTATCATAAGTCAAAGCTCTTATTTCTGATCACTTATCTAGTTTGCGTGTTGTATAATCGCCTGTCATGTTCCTGATGATTCATTAGGTTAAGTTAATTAATGGTCTGTACATAGTATTATCTTTTTATCTGTATGAAAGCGTGTGCATGTTTTTATAAAGTGCGCGTTGCAAAAACAACTTTTTATGCTCGCGAATCTACAAATCCTTTCTTCAGTCACATGCCACAGCTAGGATAGACGAGCTGTCAGAGCACACTTGACTTTCAACCCGCGCGTCTTTGGGTTCGACTTCGATCCACAGAACTGGGGGG
>CABFWO010000097.1:187282-246581 GCA_902155825.1 Timema genevievae
ACTGGGGGGGGGGGAATGATTTGGTAACTCCCTAAAATTTATTCTCATCCCATTCCCTTGTCGCTGACATCCAGATCATAATTTACCCATAGACAACTTTTTTTCACCTTCACGCCAGGCTTTCTTGTTATATATATATATATATATAGTATTTATATATATTATTTATGCTGATGGGTAGGGATGAAATGGGACAGGTCAAATTAAATGAAATTTACTTGCATTTGAATTGAGGGATGGTGTGAGCAATCTAGTAAATTTTATTTTGTCGTTTATTAATTATGAGGTATTTAACGTGCACTTTCTGAACCGACTAGATTAGATCAGCGCATTATTTATAAACGAACATATATATGAATAAATAAATAAGACACAACGCCCAGGCCCCAGACCGTTAATTCATTACTTTGAAAGGGGAAACCCACTTTTCACCAATTATAATTTTTTTCGGCCATGGCAGGAATCGAACCCAGGACCTTTATCTCAATAGACCGATTGAGCTAAGGTGTCTTCTGGCTTTTTAGTAAAAAAAATAATTAAATACATCCGGATAAAGAGTCAAACCCCGACCTATCAGTCACCCGCAACCCGGACTAAATGAGCCCACTGGTGCGGGCTACTAAAAACTTCCAAGGAGGTAAAATATAAAAAGACTTCACACAAGTCTGTCAAAAACATATTTTTACAAAGAATGTTAACTTAAAAACGATTCAATAAATTGTTTGGGGCTCTCCATAAACTACGTACGCACAAAAGTGGGGGGAGTAGTGCTCGGCCGGCGTGACCGAGCGGGATGAGGGGGGATGGGGGGGGTCAGATAATGCGTGACGTCACATTACAATTAAGCGTATCGGGCATCGATATGTGTTAATAAACCCGACTGAGCGCACGTATAAACAACGATCGTCGAGCTTGGAGAAAACGTAAAAACACGCTTCAATAAAGACAGAGGGGAGGAAGGTGTGAAAAAAACTGTTGGCCGCAAGATCCTAAGGATTGTTTCCCAAACTTTTTTTTATCGCGACCCTAAATATAATATATATCCATTCTGGCGACCCAAATGGTAATTATGGTTCATTTAGTTTCAATTGCATTTTATTGTCATATCACTTTATTAATTAATGAAAATAACAAAAATTGAATTATTTCAACAACGTTATGATCAATCAAACTGTAAAGCACCATTTTTTAGAGAATTATCTAAAATGTTGTAGACGAATGTGTGAATAGGAGAAACATTCCGAGTTTTAAGAATATAAGAGGATGTATGACTGTGTATGGCTGTTTGGCTGTTGTTGAAGCGAAGGCAATATGCAAAGAAAGGAAAGTGTGGATAAAGTTTGTGAGAATGTATTAAGTACTTAGAGTTGTTTTTTGAGCTATATGCACAGTTTATTGCATACCACGCAAGGGAGCGGTGTGATTAGGTACGTAGTATTTATGTTAAAATGTTCCGTAAGTTACAAAAAAAAACTATTTCAGTGGCCTCTATGATGCTGTTTCATTCTTGGGGAAAGTTTTTTTTTATATTGTCTCGATATATGTTATAAATTAATTGAATTCATTTCAGTAACGTTTTAATCTTACAAATAGAAAATTACACAATTAGCTCCCGTGAAAAATTTGGGGAGTGACAAAAAGATAGTTGTTCACTAACAACCATGATTGGGTGACCTAGCGGTCTAGGGGTAAGGTGTCATACTTCTGTGCTGGGGGTCCGGGGTTCAATCTTCGGTCCCGTCACAGATTTATCTGATTGCCAAACCCTTCCTTCACCTCTGACGTGTATTAATAACAACTTGTGAATGTGTGGAATGCCAGGCCTCCACCGTGGTTCGGATTCCACGTTAAACTGTAGGTCCTCCATTTCATCTCACAATCACCCTACCATTACACATTGGCGTAAGTGCGTATAACCCGAACGGGCAGTAAGACGCGGTGCTAATAATAATAATAATAATAATAATAATAATAATAATAATAATAATAATAACAATAATAATAATAATAACCATGATGCTGCTTCATTTTGAAGGTGAGCTTTTCGAGTTTGTGTTATATAAATTATTGTGAGGGTCTTGGTAGTTACAAGACGTGAGAATCCTTTTCCACAGATGTGGGCTATTTTGTCAAAAGAGGGAAAAGACCCTTTTCAACTTCCCGCGTCAGAATAAGCATGACCTTAAGCTTGGTACAACTAAATACATGGTTGTTTCAACACTGTCGCTCTTGTCAGTATTGAAGTAAAATTATTCATAATGTCCCAATATGATGAAGTGGTTATAATTGTAATATATCATTGTATTTAAAAAAAAATCGGGACCTTTCAGTGACCTTCAGGAACATCCTTGCGACCCAGGGTTTGGGAACCACTGGTTTAAGGCGCACTCTTGCAATAGGCTTGACTGCCGATGACTGAGAGACCAGCGCTTGAATCATGGTCGAGTGTACCGAGTGTGGTTTTTACCAAATGGTTTTCTACTTTCAACCACGCAAATTTGGGTACACATCCTCATCCTTAATACATTAGCATAAATAGTACATAGGTTCATAACCCGAACGGGTAGTAAGACTAGGTGTTAAACAAATTTGTTCGGATTAACGTAGAGGAATTAAAAAAAAATTGATTCACTGATGCACTTAAAAATGGTGTTCTGTTTTATTAATTACTTAGTAGTACCTCGATAAACATCAATAAACAAGTAAAATTTGTCGATGTAACATTGCACATGTTATGGGAAAATTCCCAACAAGGTTTATTTTATAACTAGCGGAGGTATCCGGCGTTGCCCGGGGTAACCATGCAATTAATTGCGTAGTTGGCTACCCCTGGCAACGCTCTAATTTCCTTCATCAAACAGACAGCTAACAAATCTCATCATTTTATTTCTTTTAACCCAGATTTTAATGAATTTTAAAAATCTAATAACATTTTTAAAATCCCGGCTTCAAGGTATACATGTTTATGCAAAGGTAGCGACCCAACCCCATCTTGACATAATCATACATAACAAAGAGCTTACGCAGACTACCCATTACGATTACAATGGTCCCTTTATGATGAGCATGTTAAAAGTGAGTCGTTTAACAACTGTAGACTACATTTTGAAAGTTCTTTTATCACTGAGCATTGGCACTATTGAACTCCAGTGATGATGGACTCATCCTGTCTCAAGGAACGCAGCGAAACTTCCGTAAGGCGGCTGAGGATCAGGTGCATGCTTTGTTTGTGCTCTGGTCACAGTTAAAATGCACCTAAATAGCAGATATTCAGCATTATCTCGGTGGTATTCAATTACATAATTTGTTGGGGTGGTGTACCATTCAAAAGTGCACGAGGGCCACAATTGAATCCACGAGTTTAATGGCGGGCCACGTCATACTCGTCTAAGGAGTGGAAGGAAATATGACCCAGGCGGATACACAACTTTTATTAAAATATAAATAAATAATTATTTGAGGTATTTAACTTGCACTTTTGAACCGACTGATTACATTGGCACATGAGAATCTCTATGTGCGAGAGCGAAAGGAACCTACCAACTTGGCCGGGAAAAGTATTTTCACACACACCTTCCAGGGTTCTTTTTCATGCCACAATCGACATGGGACCGACGGCTTTACTTCCCCTCCGAAGGAAGTTGTGCTACGAATTTTTATCGCCCAAGAAGAATCCGTCGACTTTAACCCATGAACATCGGATCCTGAAGCGAGCACCTTATCCCAAAACCACCAAGGTTGACCACAAATTATTATTAAAATAGAGCGCAATTAAGTTTATTATTGAATGAACATCATTTTGAGCTTTCACGTATTTTTTTCCCACGCAAGTCAAAACTTTCCGTTTCACGGCTAAAAATATAAATTTTACTACTGTAGATAACTTTTCCAAAAACCTTCGCGGGCAGCAAAATAGGCGTCGTGGGCCGCCAATTGTAAACCCCTGCTCTAGTTAATCCTACCACATAATGTGGAGGCGGCTAATGGGATATTGCTAGTCTCTGTTATCTAAATTATATAGTAAGAACTCATCGTTATCACACGCTTCGAGGCTGCACTGTTGTTTTTTCTGGTCACACGCTCAAACTAACCAATTCCAAGTGTTGCCAACTTAGGGTATATAGTAAGGACTCATCGTTATCACACGCTTCGAGGCTGCACTGTTGTTTTTTCTGGTCACACGCTCAAACTAACCTATTCCAAATGTTGCCAACTTAGGGTTTATAGATCTAGTTTTTTTTTCAAAGATAGTTTCTGGTTTCTTTTATAGTGCTAAAAATACTTTGATTTTTGTTTGGTTTTCTTGATTTTTAAATAATCTAGGGCTAGGTTGGTAATGTTCAATTTGTATTTAGTTTTTTTTTGCGTAAAACATTGATAACATTTTTACTATATTATTAGCTTTATTTAATTGGTATTTATATTAGGATTGAAAAAAACCCGTTTTGTTTTTAAAAAATAAGCCATTTGAGTTATATTGGGTTTTTTGTGATTTAATTAAAGATGTTATATATGTTATCTGCTTTAACCAATAATTCAAATATATTATTTATCCAGATCCAGAGAAACATATTTTAATTTTAATATAGTTAGGGACGGAGTAATAAGAGACAAAATAAAATAATAATGCAACAATGTAATTCTTGGCAACAATACTGTATAAGCTAACAGGTTTAAAAAAAGACTGTTTGTGTAGAAGTAATAGAAAGAGGGGGGAGGGAGACCATGCATCTAATTACTGGCAAGCCAGCTGTAAAATTGATTTGTTGCTTTCTTTACTTAAAGATAAAAGGTAAGAACGTTTATTATCTCATTTGCTTTTTTTGGTAAAGTATTATTTCTAGGGCCTAGCATTAATACAGTGTAGGTAGCTTAAAATGATATCCTAAGTGAGCTGCTAGTTTAACATATTATTTTGTTCAAACATTTAAAACATATTTTTTAGCTCAGTCTATTGTATAAAATATATGTAATTTCAAAACTTGTTTATCACACCATATACAAATAAATGTAATATTATTGTGTTTGAACTAAAAGGTTTTCAACAGAATGACTAACCTTTTTTAAAAATTAATTAGACGATTCCTTTTTATGCTAAATATAATAAGTGGAGTTTTTTGGGTTTTTTTTTCAATAAAACCCAGGGATTTTTCTTTGGGCTGGGTTAAACAACCCTGATTTATATTATCTATCAAAAGTGACAGCTGCAGATCACATGACTTAACGTATAAATACGTAAAAGTAGATTTAGTAACTTTTCTAGCTGTTGAAAAAGTTCTTTCAATGCAAGTTGAACTAAATTGAAATTTAAGTTTTGAATTAGTGTTTCATCTACTCTTTTAGAGTAGGCTTTGAAAGTGTTTTATGAAGAATAATTGAAGTGTTTAAATTCTCATTTGTAACAATATTTATCAGGGGTCATATACACACGTGGAAGGATAATGGAAAACCATTTAGGAAAAATCACCCTCAGTAGACCCGACTGGGACTCGAACCACATACTTCCCGTAATCGGCAGTCGGGTTTATTTCGAGAGTGACGCCATATACCAGCGATTTTCAACCTTTTACAAATCACGACACAGTACAAATACACGGTCCTAAAATTGTCAAGGCACACCATAATATTTTTTTAAGGAGAAATTCTGTCATTAGGTCTAAATAACGAGTAGAGGCCTATTAAGATTATATTAAAAGTTCAAAAGCCCAAATTGTAATAATCGTGTTATTTTAAAAATCATTTTGATCATGGATTGAAAAAATATTTATTTTTACATTTCAAATTTTTCTCGCGGCACACCATAATGCAGCGGCACACCCTTTTGAAAGACTTCCGTAGAGCGGTCAGCCACCAAGCGGGTCTGTTCGAATGGCGTGGTGGTTTAATACACGTTCGCATTCAGCTGATAGTTTACTCGGACTGTGTAAACAAGTTTCACAACATTAATAATTCAAACTCTTTATATACGAATGCGACATTTACATGTATAAGCAATCAACACATTTTTTTTCAACAATAACTGGTCTACACTATTAGTTATTTGATTGCTTATTCTATAGTGACAAAAAAAATTCTTGTCTAGCTATTAAAATTATGCTTCATTAGAAACATTAGGTTTAATTTGTTATACGTACACATAGTAATCTCAACAATAATTAACTAAACTAGTCATCTTGAGCATAGTACAGGGGCAGCAACCCTCCCCCCTTTTCCCCTTTACTCAATAAATATTCTAGTTAATATTAACAAAAATAATTAAAATAGTTAAACCAAAAAACCAATTAAATCTATGTTATGGTCGCTGTACTGTTTGTACTGTCACATAATATTATCACTTGCCAGTTTCTTCGCGTGTCAATCACTGTCAATAATTGATTTAAATTTTTAACACATAATTTAACTTATAAAAATTAATAAAAAACGTAATTAAACTTGTTCTTTGTTTTATTTAAATCTAAATAATTTCTAAATTACCCTCAAATTTTGAAGGATTTTTTTTGGTCAGAATTTCCCGAGGAAGAACCTCCTGTGAGAGCGCCCGTGGCCCTCCCACTCACAAAAATCCTGGCCCCCTCACCCTTACAAATCCTGTCCACCGACCCTTTCGGAAATACTGGCTACTTCCCCCCCGTACGAAAATCCTGCCCCCCTCCCACACAAAAATCCCGTCCTCCCTCCCCCACGAAAATTCCGTCCCCCTCCCCCACGAAAATTCCGTCCCCCTNNGTCCTCCCTCCCTCACGAAAATTCCGTCCTCCCTCCCCCACGAAAATCCCGTCCTCCCTCCCACACGAAAATCCCGTCCTCCCTCCCACACGAAAATCCCGTCACCCCTCCCACACGAAAATCCAGCCCGCACCCTCCCCCTCTCGAAAATGCAGTGGGTCTGAAACGGGGTTAAACTCAACTTCGTGTTGACAAATGAGGAGCTACTTGAATAAAAAAAAAGTATCAGCATTGGTCTAGAAAACCGAGATTAACGGCTGGATGGTTCGTGGTTCTGGCCACATGTCCCGCATACCCGCATAAGTTGGCACTATAATCTACAACAGACGGCAGCCGCTCGGTTGGTATGGCTCGATTTACGATTGATACTATGTAGTTTTTTTTTAACAAATTGAATGATTTGGTTTTTTTTAAGGTCTTTATAAATCTCGATAGAGGTTTTAGTCGTGAAAGTTTTGATTCTAGGATCAGAGAAAAGTCAAGGAGTTTTCTTTCCGAGATTTCATGGCCACCCTGGCGTTGTAGGCCTACTTGAGGCGTTTAACTAATCAACTCTGTGATGAAAGGGCGCAAATAACCCGTCGGGACGACTCTAGTTAGCCTTCACGGGTTGCGAAAGCAGGCGAGGTGGACGTGCTAATTTTAAAAAAAGCCAATAAAAGCGTACAATAAACGTATGAGGTATTGTCATCGCTAGTGTCGGTGTATGCTCGGTAGGTAAACTCCGCGGTTATGTCACAACGCCGGGTGAGAGTCATTTGTTAAGGTGCGGCCGAAGGGAGCGCGAGTAATTTTACAGTTTTTATAGCATTTTCTTTTTTAACCAAACTAAATCGAATATTTCTCCAGTGGCAACATAGAGTTTAGTTTTCTGCACATGCTAATATCAACAGATCTTGAATATTTGTCAAGGGTGTCCTGGAATTTTGTCAAAACCTTTTAAATAAATAGAAAAAGTTTTGACAAGATTCCAGGACACCCTTACAGATATTCAAGATCTGTTGATATCAGCATGTGCAGAAAACTAAACTCTATGTTGCCACTGGAGAAATATTTGATTTATTTTGGCCAAAAAAAATTAATGCTATAAAAGCTGTAAAAATACTTTCGCTCCCTTCGGCCGCACCTTAATCGACTTATCTCGAGGCTCGTCGTCTTGTCGATTGTCACGGCTTGACAGCAGGCTTTTAAATTACAGTCCAATTTTCACGGGAAGGGCCTTTTTTTGCGGCCAACATTGATAACATTTTACTATATTATTAGTGTTATCTTTTCTAGCTGTCAGTTAAGGTTCTTCCTAAGAAAATTGGACTGTACTACCGACACAAAGGTGATTAACGATTTAATCCAAGGGATGATGGATGAGGGTGTAACCCGCGACGCTGGTCGTGACGTTCAAGGCGCCAGTCTCGCATCCGGTATCGTATTGCCGTTGCGAGGGTTTGGAAAATGGTCTGATGCACTGCTGGTGAGGGGGAGGAAGGTTTTTTTTTAAATGATTAATTTTATCTCAAGAAGGTGTTTACCCTCCCTTCTTTCCACGTGGATGCGAGCTCTTCAAACTATCCGCCCCTTTTTCTAACCATCTAGGGGTTGTTGATGGTGGGAGAGGGTTGAGTTTTCAGGCTCCTTTAAGTATAAATCTAATATTTTAATAATAATAAATACTTGCTTCAGTGACCGCGTGATGTAACGCGCTACTCTCGCAGTAGACTAAACTGCTGATGACGGGGAGATCGCGATTCGCATCCCGGTCTGGTGTACTGAGGGTGGATTTTCCAAAAGAAAATTCCACTCTCCTTCCACGTAATTGCGGGTACATTTTCTCTAAATATAACCTCCCTAATCCCGAAAATTACTGGCTTAATTGGTACATAAGCGTATTACCTGAACGAGTAGTAAGACACGGTGCTGGTAGTAGTAGTAGTAGTAGTAGTAGTAGTAGTAGTAGTAATAATAATAATGAAATATTACTATAATATAATTATACACTGTTAAAATTTTACAATAACATTTTTATGGTTAAATTACCTTAAGACGTATAGTTCGAGCTGTATTACCAATACTCTATCTAGCGTGGGAGTGTAGGTGACTTCGATCAGAAGGTTCTTTATGGCAAACATTGACCGAACGTAACTAGTGTCAAACCTATTCAGAAATAATTATTGACAATAGGCCTCTAGTAATATATTACTAAGCAAATAGACTAGTCTATTCACGGTAGGTATTACTCTTTGAAAGGTCTTTTTTCCTACCAAAATCCTACTATATAATAGATTTCTGGTAGGGAAAAAGGCCTTTCACAAAACAATTCCTATGCTGAACAGACTTTAGTAATTATTTCCTAATGGATTGACATTATTTACTTCCAGCCAGCGTTTTCAATAAATAACCTTAGCTGTCACCATCTCTCCTATCGTAGATGAGCTATACCCGAGTTAGTTGGGGTGAGACGGGCTCTTAAGAATTCTAGGTATGCTTGTTTTAAGTCCGTACAGGTAGTATTGCAGGTAAACCTGATTCACTCTTACTCGTCAATGCTAACTACTCCAGCAAACGTTCCTTCCTGTTTGTTATTGAAGATCGCTTCTATATCCGTATTTCTTCCGTCAATAGCCAGACAGACAGACACCTCATTTAACTCCTTTGAAACTAGTTGTGTCGACCGGTATTACAATTTAAGCGACATTGACCTCGAAGCAAGAAAAACTGTTTCTTTCAAGGATAGGAGAAAAAAAAATCACAATACATACTAACGACGGATGCACAGGAGGCGAATGCTTATGCACTTCCTCTTAGTTTCTTTACTCCTCCCTACCCAGTCGTTGGTAAATTGTGTTAAGAGTGAGATTTACACTTGACGCAACCATTATTACACCCATTTAACCTAAGGTTAATCTTATTACCAGGTTTTCTCAACCACCATAGATGATAACAATCTTATTCTTTTATCATATTAAAGGTATTAATACACCGAAAATACATTACTCATTACATTTAAGATAAAATCAATGATACAATATTTTTTAAATATTATATTAATGATTAAAAAGTTTTTAAATTTTAACAGTGTTGTGAAAAGGAAATTCAAATTGTTGACCAGTAATGTTTTATAACTATTTTCTTACGTTTCGATTGATACAATTACTATTTCTTACTATAATAATTAAATAGTTAAATCTTGGTAAAAACTAAAGTTATTTAAAAGTATTAAAAAATTCTGCGTGAGATAGGTCACTTTACCTCCCGTCTGTCATTTATAAACCACATTAGTAATGGAAGGTTTTTCTGGAAATATACCAAGAAACAGAAAAGAGGTTGGAGGAGGGGCGGTGTTGGTCAATGACCATTCTAGTTTTTACCTTTGAGATGGTGGGTGAACGAAAATATTTACTTTAGCAAACTATTAACGATTCTTAACTTTTTTTAGTACCACGTCTTACTACCCGATTCATATCTCTGACAGTAATATACTCAGCCACAATTTCTTATGTTTTTGGTGTCTTTCACACTTCATAAACTTTTTTAAGTTTATGAAAAATCAGTCACTGGTAAATTACCCTTCAACGAATTTTTTTCCCAAAAACCATTTATATAGTGCTATTTGACATGTCAAACAAATCCAAGATAGTGATGGATAGTAAGACACAACAAAATGCTAATCTTATCTAGCCTGACCTGACCTAGTACAACCTTAACAAGCCTTACTTAATAAATGGCAAAAAGATTGGTGAGGTCAAATTTATATCTATCCGCAGGTCTATTATCTGTTATAGTCCTCCTGATCAGTGATCGTTGTCCAACTAAGCTATGGCGGTAATCCTCCTGTTCAGTGATCGTTGTCCAACTAAGCTATGACGATAATCCTCCTAGTCAGTGATACGTTGTCCAACTAAGCTATGACGATAATCCTCCTAGTCAGTGATCATGGCCCAACTAAGCTATGACGATAATCCTCCTAGTCAGTGATCGTGGTCCAACTAAGCTGTGAACGTTTGGGACAAGAGATCCCGTGAGCCAACTGTTATTCACCATCATTTTAAGGACGTAGATAACTTACCCCTCAAATAATTGTCACACATCCGATTCACATTAAGTTGCTAAACTACGATAGCTTGGTATTTACTGACCTTCCCCCACTACTTTTTCAAACCGATGGACTCTTTCTTGCTCGACGCTTTTGGACTCTGAAGCCTAAGGGCCTTCAAAGAGAGAGTTCTATGTTGCTGGCTCCTCTGAAGCTCATTATGGCAGAAACCGGCTTCGAGTAGTTTAAATGACAGCAATCTGTGATGTGTGGATAGAAAAGTTTACAAACATTCTTTGTTCAGAGACTTGTCAGAGCTTTGTGGGCTTGCATTGCTTGTATTTCCCTTTGGCTAGAAATGAAACTCATTTCTTAAGTGGTATGGTTCAATAAATAGATATTCCTGGGAGAAGGGTAGTTTTTAAGTTCTCATCGTGGTATGAAGGGATATGATATATGTTTTGCTTAAAAATTAAACACCGAAAGCTCAACATCTATGGAAAAGTTGATAGCCTTTGACGAATAAAAGGCAGGAGGATTGTCTCGGCGCGTCTGCAGTTTCCGTAGTTTGTTATGTGGCCAGTTCCTTCGAGGCGACTGAGACTGGCGACCAGAGTGAGCGTCCAGCGTCTCTCTACATCGCGCGCACCACCTAATAAACGTGTGTTTCAGTAGAGTTGTATATAGTTTTGTGTTTGACTGCGTTGGTTTTGAAAATGGTCCAAGATTTCTCCATAGAAGAGGACGAAAATTTAATTGAAGAGGTGGCAAAGCACCCATCAATTTTTGACTTATCTTCGCCAATATACCGGACCAACATGTGAAGGTCAACACACGGAAAGAGATCTCAGGAATAGTGGGTTGATCAAGTTAGTATTTTTTATCCACACTATTCCAAAATAACACGGAACATTAAATAAAACACAATTGAAAAAATAACTGAGGAACGTCCTGTATTGCACATAAAATTACCCACGACTGGTGACCAGGAGACCCATCTAGGGAAACACTGTATCCTGCGTCTGCGACTCACCACCGCACGTCTGCGGAAACAGTCGCGAGTCGCACTAAGGTAATCCAACCATAAATCCCTAACTAGAAATTTGAGTGAGTCCTCATTCTATAGACATTTTATCAATAAAAAGTCTTAAATAAATTTGGCGCTATAATCTTCAGCCATCGATGCAACGATCCATTAATATCTAGATATTTTTACTAACACTTTCATCACTAAGGTTATTTAAAAAAAAATTCTAAGGGAAAATAGGGGTAAAGGTTAATTAAGAATAAATGCAACCGAATTTACTTGGAGAGAGCGACCACAGTGATAAATCACATGTGGTTAACTACCTCCTAACCTCCCATCAAAGCGAACCGCCGGTCAAGGGTCGATCCTTGACTTTTCCTTCACCGGAAATCCACACTGTTGCTAGTCTAACGCCTAAGGCTGCACGATCACCGGCCAGCAGGGTTGTTGTTTTCACCATCGCGAAACGTTCAAACGCACTAGAGGAGATGTGAGTTGGGGGAAACTTTTATTATTATTATTATTATTATTATTATTATTAAGCACCGCGTCTTACTACCCGTTCGGGTTATACGCTTAAGTAGTAATTACGCTAATGGATTAGGAATTGGGAAGGTTGAATAGAGGAAGTGAACCCGCATTTGCGTGGAGGGAGAGTGGAAAACGTGGGGGAAACTACCCAACTATTTTAATGTAACGAATACACTCGAGATATGTCAAGTTTTGAAGCTTACTTACACTTTAATTTGATTTCACTTGAGCCCACTTCGGTGGCAGCATGGCTTAAGGTGTCACACTCTTGTAATACTGGCCTGATGATGGCTGGTGAGATCGAGGTTCGAATCCTGGTCGGATCTACTGAGGGTCGTTTTTCCCGCTCGCCTTCCTTGCAAATGCGGGTATATTACCTCTAAAATGATTCTTTCCTCATCCCAACCCCATTAGAGTAATTATCATATATATGTATAACCTGAACAGGCAGTATGATGCGTGATAAAAAATTGCTGTCAAATAGGAGGTTCTTTTTTTTATGATAGTTCGACTTAAATCTCCTTCCCTTTCGATTCAATGATTTAAAACTTTTGAGTAGTTTTTTCCCCCTTGATTGAAAATCTACCATATTGTGTTCATCTATAAACCCAAGATGACAACAAAGTTTCAACGCTGGCGTCAGACATGTCTCTGTGTAGTGTTAACGATATTGTAAATTATATTCTCCGCCGACCGCGCTAGAAACAGAGGACTCTGCCCCCAGAGTGGAGCCCCGCAGGGCTCCGGTTGATGAAACACAACAAGGTTGAGCTCGCCGAGCCGCTCTCCAGTTACCGCCAGTTAACTACCACTTAGCCCAAGGTCGGAGGGTATAGCACCCCGGACGAGGAAATTCACCCTGACTGTACACATTCTTCCAGCCGAGATGAACACCTCTTAATTTCATGGCATGGGTGTAGTAAGAGTGGGGGTGGGGGTTGGGGCTACCTTGGAAACTGATGAGGCACCTCAAAGGGAGTAACAACATATTCATTTTGTATTCTAATTACATCCATTACTGTTTCCAGCCTCTGGCCTGCGTAAGGTTTTTTATTCAAGTCATATTTTTCACTCCCGACTTTCTAGGCCTATCGTAACTTCATATGCCTTATAATCTAACTTAAGACTAGGACAGGTACAACATCAATTCCCCGGACATTGATTTATCATTTGTAAACTCACATTTCACCAATTATAATTTTTTCGGCCATGCCGGGAATCGAACCCGCGATCCTTAGCTCAGTAGACAGACACACTACCGACTGTGCTAAGGCGTCGGATTAATTTTGTTTTCTGATAGCTAAAAAAAAGGATTTTTAAGTATTTTAAAATTCACTTAAAAGAACATTTATTTAAACATTTTCTTGTAAGACTATATACCAATTTTCTTGTGAAGAACCTTTTAAATCCCGGTTTTTGATAGGAAGCCCACTTTCGACTACTATCATCGTTTGAAAGTCACTAAAATTTGCCAGTCTAGAAATGTGTATTTTTTATTTATTAACTACAAATTTCATCTAAAAAGTTGTAGAAAGCTTCAAATAATACTTCCTTATAGATTACTACAGAGTTTATATTTACACTACTAATTAAATTGACTAAGAATTTAAATATAAATGTAAATTTTTATTTCTGCCATTGTGGCAACAAAAGTTTCAATTTTTTTTTAACGGGCTCACTCTGAACATTAAACCCTAGAATATAGATACATTCATATTGTTTGATGCTAAAATTAATATTTTACTAAATTATTTTTATTTAATTTAAAATAATAGAAAAATGACAACTGAACACGAAACCTTTGGCTTATCTCTTACCACTGAACTTTCCAGGATTCCCGTTTCAGGTGTCATTTTTCAACTAATTTAAATTAATTCAAATGTCATCTCCTCCATTCAGACATTCCTGTAAATTACTGTGATTTACAACCTGAGTGTTGATATTTATATTATCACTGTTATTTTGTAGGTATTGATATCTATCAAAAGTGACAACTGCCAATAACAATTGTGTCATTAAAAAGAATGTGGTTTTATTATTTTTCCAACTACACAAGTCTATAGTAATTTATTTTACCAATCACTTAAAAATTGTTATTTCAATTCAAGACCTTCATAACTTATATTCTAGATCTCTTTTTGAGAATTTTTACCAATCTCGAATCTCTCGAAAACCAGAGGATTCAATCTTCCATTTCTAATAACAAATATTTACAACTGCATCTTACTAAAGCCCCCCCCTCCTTCTCGCCGCTATAAACTTTAGATACCCTGAGATCTGCGGATTAGAAACTAGCTCATCTACGATAGGAGAGATGGTGACCGCTAACAGAAGGTTCTTTATTGGCTAAAAGTCACTATAATGTTAACCTATTCGGAAATAGTTATTATTTGTTTAGTAATACTGTATTATAAATAATATAGCTGGTATAGCGCCGTACTTTACACGTACTAAGTCTGACTATGAAACTTGCTCTTAAGCTTCATTTTCAAAATTTACTCTCACTATATTCTCAAGATCTCACCACAGTATAACTATCTTAATCTTATTATACTACTATAAAGCCACATGGCTGACTCACTCACTCACTGACATTAATGTTTACCCACATCCAGATAAGCTAGAAACTTGAAATTTGGCAAACTTATAGCTTCTAGCCTGTAACCGACGGGAAAATTCCAAAAAGTTTAAAATTTTAATTTCTAACCCCAGAAAAAATTCAAAATTGCGGAGCAACTTTAAAGTCGGTTGCGGTATATACAATACAATACCGGTAACTTTATTTTGTTTACGTTCAAAACAACGCTAGAATTACATTAGTTTACATCCACTTTCAAAGAAAACTCACTGGGGGTTTGGGGGCGGAGCTCCCAACGAGCAAAGCGATTGATATTTATACTACCGTTCGGCTGAAGAGGATGAAATTATCCTGAACCAGCCTACCTGAGGACAGTCTGGCGCAAGCTTATCATTTAATAAAATAGAATTTAAACACGGGTTATTAATACATTTAATTTAACTTTGGGCATTATTATTGTATTTTATAATTTAAAAAAAAATTTGGCTACTGATTTGATTAAAACACAAGCTTTGAGTAATATAAATTTCAAATTACATTGATTTACTTAACAAATCGGTGACAAAATCAGTCCTGAATATGAACGACTCTTTCAGCAACTGTTCCCTTAAAATCGTGTACGAATGTTCGATCACTTAACTGCAAGTAGGGATGGACATGTTTAGGTGAAAATAATTCCCACACCGGTCTTGGGTAGGGATGAGGTATCGAAAGAAAAATATCGATACCGTACAAGTATCGATAACATTAAATATCGGTATCGAAATTTTAACCTGAAAAAAAAAGTTTTTTGTCTAGTAGTAATAATAATAATCATAATTTCAACTTTTACATCATAATTATATTTCTATATTTACCTTAACACTGAAAATTATATTGGTTTTTAATACTTTAAAACAAGTTTTACAAGATTATTTTTTGCTATCCAACTTCTTAAAAAAAACCATAAATCACTTCTTGGAGGTACCATTTTTTTAACTACATTCGTGGTTTATATACTCTATCAAGACAGATTATTAACTATTGACAAACAATAGAATAATGAACGCCCTGTTCTGCTCCGCCTGTTTGGGACACCTTTGAGGTGACTGAATTCATTGGGCTCTACCAAATATTATTGTTTTTAGTTTTTGATGACCGTGCTCATTGATAAAGGAATGGGTAGTAGACTGGTCGCTAATCGCAGTGTCATTGGTTCATTCCTCCACAGTCCACCCTAGTAAACATTTAGTCCCAGACTCCCAGCATGAGTGGAATTACCAAAAATTTGTTTCTTTCGATACCTATCCTATATCGGAGTGTGAGTACTAATATCAGTAAAAGTATCTAGTAAAAAAATACTAGTATTGAAAGGGAAAATATCGATATTAGTAAAAGTATCGATACTTTTTCCACATCCCTAGTCTTGGGACTTCAGGATCTGATGTTCGTAGGTTCAAACCCAGTTGGGGTCGACGTATTTTTCTTGACTGACAAAAACCCTTGGCACAACTTCCTTTCGAAAGGGTTGTAAAGCCGTTGTTCTGTCGATTCTGTCATGTAAAAGAACTCCGGAAGATGTGTTAAATTATTTTTTTCCGGTTAAATTGGTAGGCTCTCGCTCATAGGAATTCTCATGTGTTGATATAGTTAAGTCGGTTCAGAAAGTGCAGGTTAAATACCTTTAATAAAAAATGAAAATTGTTCCATCTCACTTATCAAACTGCATGGTATTTACTGGTTGTTAAGGTGTTTTTTGGGATCGAGGGGACATGAGGGGGCATTCTGCTCTTCCCCCTTTTAGGGCCAAGGGGGTGGAGGGGTCGGTTAATACATACGTGGGCTAGCTCTTGAAAGTATTCACAGGGGTTTTTCCCCCTGCCTGTTTTTTTCCCTTCAATATTTGAAAAGTCATCTTTTCTTAGAGGAGTTAATGCGTACGTACCTCGGCTCTGTGACGTACTTGGAAAGTTACCTTGAAGTGACGCCCTCTCTTGCCATCTGTCTATCCGTTTTATTTATTGATGAAGTTAGTATGCACTTTTTTTTACTAACGTGAAGGTTACTTTAGGACGTATCTTAAAAGGTAACTAACAAACCTGCGCCGAATTAAACCTTGTCTACATTCCAGTTTTCATTTGAAGGTTCTTATAGGACAGCTAGAAAAGTTTTTTTTTTTTATCACTGCGTCGTAATACCTGTTTAGGCTATACGCAAATGTACTAATAACGCTAATGCGTCAGGGATGAGGAGGGATGAATTTAGAGGAACTATGCCCGCATTTGCGTGGAGGGAGAGCGGACATCCATTTTTAGTAAAATCACCCTCAGTACGCCTGACCGGGATTCGAACCTTGATCTCCCCGTCGTCGGCGGCAGTTTAGTCTATTGCGAGAGTGATGCCTTACAACAAAGTTACTCAAACCTTTTCTACTGAAGGAACTTGCAAAAAAAATTATATATATATATATATATACTTATACTGGAGTCCTCATGGAATAATTGTTTACGCTAATATTATGGACATTCATTAACGACAGTTGAATTTTAGAAGTATAAAAGTATCAAAACACCCGTAAAACATCACATGTTCTGGCTGTTATTTTGTCAAATGCCTTTTATTCAGATTTGGAAAAAAAAAATTGGCAAGATTAATAACTTTTGGTTTTTTATTGTGTTAAAATTAAATAATATTCTAAAATTGCTTTTGATATAACTATGGCGGAGCCGAGATTAAAAAAAACGCTGCCACCCTTTCGATAACCGAAGCGGGTTCGACGTCAAGAACACTGCTGTTTTTATTGATGATGTATATTTAGCACCGCGTCTTACTACCCGTTCGGGTTATACGCTTAAGTACTAATTACGCTAATGGATTAGGAATTGAGGGGGTTGAATTTAGAGGAAGTGAACCCGCATTAGCGTGGAGGGAGAGTGGAAAACCATTTAGGAAAAACCACCCCAGTTCACCCGACCGAGATTCGAACCTCGATCTCCCCGTCCTCGGCGGTCGAGCTCAACACGACTAACGCGTTAGCCAACTACGCCACCGAGGCGGGTTATTGATGATGTAGAAAGCTGTCCTATCATTTAGGATCGCCTTAGATCAGTTGTTATAAAACTGGGTTCCATGAAGAGGTTCCAGGGGTTTCTTGAAACAATTATGCGTAATGGCGTTAAAACATTATTAATACTTCTAAATTTTTATGCTAAGCATTCATAAACATCCATCTTATTAGCAGAATATCCATTTTAACAATGGAAATAAAATTAAATAACTTTTTAGTACTAACATTATTTGATTTTAAAAAAACATTAAAAATTGGATAAGTAACAGTACATTTTTAAGTTATATTATTATTTTTTTCCATGCAAAATATGTAACACAAATGTAAGAAATAAATTAATTTTGTTTTAGACTTAATTTATAACATGAGATTACTACCCAAATGTATACTTTTTATTCAAAGCTAAACAACTTGTAATATGGTTGTAGAGGGAAATGGGATGAGAAATATGAACACATAGGAAAAGGGTTCCTCAGTAGGTTTCATAGCTTTTTTTTAGGGTTCCATGGGATAAATAGTTTTAAAGCACAGAATGTGCGTGTGAAAGTTTTTTTTATATTTTCATTAGCTTCCCTTTGTTTAAAAGTACAGGTAAAGATCATTCATAGTTTGAGTCAATTTTAAACACTATTATTATTAGCACCGCGTCTTACTACCCGTTCGGGTTATACGCACTTACGCTAATGTGTAATGGTAGGGTGATTGTGAGATGAAATGGAGGACCTACAGTTTAACGTGGAATCCGAACCACGGTGGAGGCCTGGCATTCCACGCATTCACAAGTTGTGATTAATACACGTCTTGTCAGAGGTGAAGGAAGGGTTTGGCAATCAAATAAATCTGTGCCGGGACCGAGGATTGAACCCCTGACCCTCAGCACAGAAGTCTGACACCTTACCTCTAGACCACCAGGTCACCTGTTAAACACTAAAAAGTACTAAAATGCTACCAAGTTGGTTGACATTTGAGGGGGTCAGGACAAAAAAAAAATGATGACCCTCATACATTTATATGCTCATATTCACTATGAAATCCTGAAATTTAGCTATAAAAAATTAATAAAATATCCGTCGAGATTAGCTTTCCTCAAGGTCTTAAGACTGAATATAAAAATTTGTAGCTCGAGAGGTAAGCTACCATAAATCACCGCTAGTAGGCCTACATTAATTTTTTTTTTCATAAAATGAAGGCTATCATGTTTTTGCCCGGACCCCTTAATTGTGATGGTCGCGGTGTCCCAATGTCAACCCTCCTATTGAAACTAATGAATCTCAAGCGGCAATTCGCCTGGCCACTGTGACATGTAACGGAGCTAGGACACTGTCGCTACACTGTGACCTTGTCCGTAACATGTGATGGAGCTAGGACACTGTCGTTACACTGTGACCTTGACCGTAACATGTGATGGAGCTAGGACACTGTCGTTACACTGTGACCTTGACCGTAACATGTGACGGAGCTAGGACACTGTCGTGCCATTGTGACCTTGACCGTAACATGTGATGGAGCTAGGACACTGTCGTTACACTGTGACCTTGACCGTAACACGTGACGGAGCTAGGGCACTGTCGTGCCACTGTGACCTTGACCGTAACGTGTGATGGAGCTAGGACACAGTCGTGCCACTGTGACCTTGACCGTAACGTGTGACGGAGCTAGGACACTGTCGTGCCATTGTGACCTTATCCGTAACATGTGACGGAGCTAGGACACTGTAGTATCACTGTGACTGTGGCGGAAAATACATTGTCCCAGTGTGAAAGACTAAAATTTAAACTGATGTGTTTTGAGTATTGATGGGTCAAATAATATATTTCTCGTTTCCGAACCCAAATGCGAATCTTCGAAACAGTATATACAATTGTATTCAAAGTTAAAATATTTAAAATTCTATTCAAAAAAATATGTTTAAGACACCTAACAATACTATTTTGTTTTGTCATGTCTATTACGTCATAAACAAACAAGAGAACACTTTTTTTTTGTATGATTTTGTTACCCTCCAAACTACGCATGTGTGTATGATTTCCTTTTACCAATAATTGATTAAAATTGTTATTTGAAGTTAACGAATTCATAAATTGTACTCGAGATATTTTTAAAAATATTTTTACGAATCTCGATTCTCTCGAATACCATAGGATTCAACTGTCTTCAGATCTCTAATTTTGAGACCAGGCACCAGAGTGTTCTGTGAAAAGGCCCTAAAAGAGCAGGTTTGGGAAACTGCCACGCGTGTCGCGCGCCCTTGTCGCCTCACCCCCATCCCCTGCCTTTCTACCAATCCCCGGGTGTTTTATTGATTGGCTTCCGGGGTGGAAGAAGACCCCACCACAACCGGTCACGGGAAGGGATGATAAGGTATCATTTCCTCCTCCTCACAAGTTTATATTGCATGAAAATTGCACCGGACCGGTCGGGCACTTGTTCATAATGAGGTTGAGAACATATGACTGACTACGTGTTAAATCGTTGATAGAGGTCATAATAATTGTCGGCTTGAACCTTGTCACAAGCTCAGCATGTTTATCTTGAAACACTAAAGAAAACAAAGCTTAATGCATGTTTCTTGTATCTGATAAGAACCTTTTAGAAAAAACAAACATATTTTTTTACATAAACATTGATAACAATTTTTTTAGCACTGCGTCCTACTCGGGTTATAAGTTAGGCTTATGTACTAATTACGATAGTGGTTTTAGGGATTAGGAAGGCTATATTTATAGAAAGTGTACCCGCATTAGCGTGGTGGGAGAGTGGAAAACCATTTTGGGAAAAGCTCCCTCAGTACTCCTAACCTAGATTCGAACCTCGATCTCACCGTCATCGGCAGTCTAGTCTACTGCGAGAGTAGCTCCTTAAACCATGTGGCCACCGAAGCGGGTGATAACAGTTTACTACCCGCCTTGGTGGCGTAGTTGGCTAACGCGCTAGTCGTGTTGAGCTCGACCGCCGAGGACGGGGAGATCGAGGTTCGAATCTCGGTCGGGTGAACTGGGAGGGGTTTTTCCTAAATGGTTTTCCACTCTCCCTCCACGCAAATGCGGGTTCACTCCCTCTAAATTCAACCCTCCCAATTCCTATTCCATTAACGTAATTAGTACTTAAGCGTATAACCCGAACGGTTAGTAAGACGCGGTGCTAAAATAATAACAGTTTACTAAACTATTTTATAGGATTATAATTAATACCTATATGAAAAGTGACAGCTGCAGGTCACATGACTATGATTTTTTTTTTCCCACATCTTAGTACCTGTTCGGGGGGCCGGCTATACGCGGATCTTGATGGCTGTGGGTTATTTCCGACTGGTTACCTTCAGGATATTTTTTTTTACCTATGATGTGGTTTTTCATCTTTCGTTAATAAAAACGCTGGTACATTTCCTTATACTTACAATCTTGATCACTCAGATGAGATCAAGGCCGTAGCCAGTCAATAATTTCGGGTGGGGGGGGGAGGTGGGGGGCACATCCCCCGATTGCTGGAGGCTAGAAAAAATTCTAAATGATAAAACAGTTCTAGAAGGTAACTGAAATGTTTTTATGGCAACATAAACCCCCCTAACTGCCGAAGGCTAGGAAACATTCTAAATATTAAACACTTCTAGAAGCTCTCTGAAGTGCTTTTTATGGTAACACAGCCGCCTAATTTATACTTGTATCTTAATTTTGATATGGTTTGAACCATAAATAAAGCCATAAGTATTTTGTTCATACAATTTCAGGTAGGGGGGGTTGAACCCCCAAAAACCCCTCTGGCTACGGCCTTGAATGAGATTGAGTAATCGTACAAATTCACGGGTCTAGGTAAATTTTTCGAGAACAAGTTATTCGAAAATCAATTTATCGTAATCAATTCACCGAATACAAAATCATCGAAAGTAATCTTGTCGAAAATCAATTTTTTGAACCATCAATTTTTCCGAACGATAGGTTTGTTGAAATGAATTTTTTGAAGAATCAATTTTGCGAATGGCAATTTTTTTTTTAATAAATTTTGCGAACTGCGAGTTTTCCGGAAGCTATTTTATTGAGGACTGGGAATCACCTACCCCTACCCTCACCCCCTCCCCTATAGGGAGGATTACCCTTAATCTAACCTAACCTAAGCTAGAATTTTATTATACTTCGAACTTATCGTTCGAAAAATTTATTTTTGAAACCCTCCTTTTTGAAACATTTATTTTTAAAAACAGATTTGAGGTAAATTCATTTTCGAAAAAGAAGTTTCCGAAAAACTTCTTTTTCGAAGAATTTCTAGACTGAAAATTTTCACCTAATTGATTTTCGAAAAACTATTAGTTTGAAAAATTGCTATGTCGAAAAATTGGTTTTCGAAAAATTAAACTTCGAATAATTAAATTTCGAAAAATTGCCATTCGGTAAACTCGCCGGCTACCAAAATTCACACTACTCGGTGTTAAAATGAATCCAACGAAAAAATAATAATTACAAGACGCCTACTTTGGTGGCTGCATGGCTTAAGGCACTATTCTCACAATAGACTAGACCAAGGGTCTCCAAACATTTTTCTATGCGGGCCACATAATTTATTTTACACATTTTTGCGGGCCAAAGTAACGTTCACCTGTTCTTCAAGTAACATTATTTTTTCCCCGAATGCCTTGACATGCGCAAATAGATCATAAATCAAATTTGTTTCAACATGCAAATTTAGATTCAAATCATATGGCCAGTCACGTCTATAAAAAAAATCCACTTTCCAAATCCAGTCAGTGTTTTATAAAAGTCATTGACGTTGATTCTTCTCTGTGAGAAATGAAACAATTTATATGTAATTAATTATATTTATAATTACTAGCCAATATAATTACTTGTTTTTAAATTAGGTAACATCTTTCGGAACTTTCCTTTGATAACCCACTGCCGGGAGACTTGAAACTACCTAAAAATCGTCACAGTCAAGCCGTTCTGTTGTCGGTATAAGGAATGGCGCCTGCGACTGAAAATGAGTGTTTGCAATTCCGACAGCACTCTGGCTTGGTGTCATGGGGGGAAGCACGCGTGCGGACAGAAATTGGGCATGTCAAATAAACTGCGTGGTTAAGAAATAAAGAAGAGAAACATTTAATTTGTTTTTTTGATAAAATCTTGGTAAGGACGGATATAATCTTGTGGCGGGTCAGATTTGGCCTGCGGGCCGTAGTTTGGAGACCCCTGGACTAGACTTCTGAAGACGGGGAGATCGAGGTTCGGTCCTGGTCTGGCGTACTGCGGGTGGGTTTTCCACTCTATATTCATGCAAATGTGGGTGCACTTCATTTGAATTGAACCTTTCTAATTCCTATGACATTAGTGTAATTAGTACAAAGGTGTATAGCCCGAACGGGTAATAAGAAGTGAAGGTTAAAAAAGCACATTATTACATGTACTTTATTTTTAACAAAAATATTTTAGACCAGTGGAATTCAACTTTTTTTTTTTTTTTCGCGTAACCTAAGATATAATTCATCCTCAGCTCTGTACCCCCAAAGTTATTGGTGCATAAAACAAGTTACACACATTCTATAATCTACATGTAAAATAACTAATAACATCTAAAATCATTTATTTAAATAATTAGTGTGTAAATATTATAAATTTTCCGTACCCCTTAAGATGTATTTGCGGACCTCAGTTTGAAAACCACTGCCATAGACTGTACATGTTCCTTTCAAAATGTGAAAAATCATTTTAACTGGACCTAAACCTATTTTACTTCTACCTTGCAAGAAAAGTCAAGCATTTAAGATCTGCCTGACCTTCAGTCAATAAATGGTACAGATGCAACCATCATAAACCTTTCTGTCACTTTTATCTGAAAATAAAGACATTTACTAAAAACTTGTAAGATTTGTGAAACGAAATAATGTACATTGTTGGAGAAACACTCCACCAAAGAGTATAAATGAAATAATATATACGGTTACAGAAACCTCGAGGAAACAGGAACATCTCTGTCCACCAAATAGCATAACAATCAATTTCAATTATTGTCAAAGAACTCCATATATATATATATATATGTATATATATATATAAATTAACTATTGTTGCAATTTTGTTTGTAGGCTAATATTAAACAATGCCAAAATTTAATCAAAATTGTTTGAGTGAAATTTGAAAAAATGGATGTTATCTCTTCTTGGTAAACTACCCTTAATTTTTGGGTTGGATATCTAATTCCAAAAACTTCATGGGGGAACCCTATGAAAACCCTAAATACCAAGTTTTAGCCCGTCCAGTAAAATGGTTTGTCTCTAGTCCAAGATTCAGACAAAAAACGGCTTTGCGGAAACCACTTTTTCGGCTTTAGGGGGTCATTAATCGTTGGCATTAATCAACATCTCGAATTCAATATTTTTGACGACCACAATGGAACCAGCCATGGAAATGGTGCTGTTTCACGATGGCTGGTTTTTATCATTCCTTCAATCCTTTGGTTTCAGAACCACCTGGTAGCGACGATAGGAAGTTTCTGGTGCTACTCAACCCGAAGAGTGGTCCTGGTAAGGCCCGGGAGATGTTTCAACAGAGAGTGGTCCCTGTACTGGCTGAGGCAGAGCTGGCCTTCGATTTGTACGTTACCAAGCACGCCAACTACGCTCGGGACTTTGTGCGGCTCAAAGATGTGTACCAGTGGCGCGGGGTGGTTGTGGTTGGAGGAGATGGGATTGTCTTCGAGGTTAGTTGGCTGATATTAATGAAGTTTTGTGTGTTCATTTAATGGCTTTTCCTATGAGTGATTTTAGCTGTACTTTAATCACAAATTGAAATAGTATTTATGAGTACCATGCCAGTCAGTGTAAAACTCCTTATTTTAAATTGTCTTTGGGCTGTGTTCAAAACACACATACACACGCCAGGGACATAGTTACCAGGGTATATAAGGTGGACATGCTCCCCTTTGAGTCAATTTGGTCCATCTTAAGGCTGGTATGGAAGGAAACATGAGTTAAAGTATTAGTTTTTCAGTTTTTTTAAAAATAAACTTTCTTTGGCCAAAATAAATAATATATATTATTTCAGTAGTTAAATTTAGTTTAATTTTATTCAAATAGTAATCTAAATCTATTTTGAATATTTGTTGTGGCATTGCAGAATTCAAACAGAATTTTTTTGTCTTAATTTAAAAAGTAAATCATCAAATTACACTATATTCATGACAGATATTCAAGAACTGTTGAGATTAATATGTGTAGAAAATTAAACTACACACATCCACTAAAGCAATATTTTATAAGTTTTTTTGGCAAAAACAAGTAAATTTTTGATAAAAACTGCAAAAATACTACTACTAGCTCACATCCTATTTCATCGCAAATTAACAGGAGGGACAAAAATTAAAAATAACCATTGATACAGTTAATTAATTATAGTCATCGATAGCTACATGTTAAATGTGCAACAAATGACCACACGTTCTAAGCCACTACTCTCATGTTAAAATAGTTTCTTGTTGATAGGAAGGTAAAGATTTGAATCCTGGTCGGATGTACTGAAAGTGTTTTTTCCACAATGGTTTTTGACTATCCCTTCAAGCAAATGTTGATACACTTCCTCTAAATTCAACCTTTCTCATCCCTAGCTCGTTAGTGTAATTAGTATGTATGCATATAATCTGAACATGTAGTAAGATGATGTGCTAAAAAAAATTGGGTTTTAACAAGAGTCAAATCAACAAAATGAGTAAAGTAGCAAATGCTAAAACACAGTTAAAAAGGTCAAAGACCCGAGTCTAGAATTGAGACAACTGTCCTATTTATTTTAGATGACCGCCTTTTGAACTAAATAGACCATCAACGTTAAATTGCGTCAAATATGCGCTCAATAACGATAGTTACTAACAACTTTGTTTTGAATGTTTCATCACATTGTGTATCACAAAATATCACTTTAGAGTGAACATGTGACCAACAGAATGTTCAGCAAATCAGCAAGTGAATACTGGATCACTTTATTTGATTTCCCTATGTGTCTTTTGACAGATATATCCAAAGTTTGAATCCCTCCTTGGTGCAAATAAGAGTGGATTTCCATGTGTAGTTGTCGTTGAGTTTTTTGGTGGTTTTTTCATCCTTACTCAATATTGGTGGTGCCTTTATTTTAACTCACTTTTATCCTAAAACACTTAAACTAAGTTGTTAATAGCACCTTTGCTAATCATGCAAATAAAAAAAAAGTATACCCCGACTCATTATGTTTATTTGGTTACAGTCCGATTCATAAAGGGTATTACATTTTTAACATTTTCAAAAGCTACTATATAAATTTTAATGTCTTTTTAAGTCAACATCACAAAGATTGGTTTGATGTGATTTCTATACATCCGTAGCTGGGCATGCACTCAACCCTTTGACTAGTTAGTGTTGCCTGCTCTATCTGGTGGAAATCTCATGTTCAAGGGGGGTTCATGAAGTGTGGTAGTTCCCTGTTTCTTCCACACGGAATCGTTATGAGCAGTACAAAAGGACCTACCAATTTTACTGGGAAAGGTATATTCACATAACTTCCAGGGTTCTTTTACATGCCACAATTGACATGGGGCCGACGGATTTACTTCCTCTCCGAAGGAAATTGTGCTACAGATGTTTATCGCTCAAGAAAAATCTATCAACCTTGCCTGGGCTTAAACCTACGGACATCAGGTCCTGAGGCAATCTTGCCTGGGCTTAAACCTACGGACATCAGGTCCTGAGGCGAGCACTTTACCCCAAAACCACTGAGGTCGACTTTAATATGTCAAGACATGTGATCTGCAGCTTTCACTCTTGATACCTAATATATACACACACCTAAATTAACACTAGTAAAATTTTATCTTTGTTTAATATAAAAAAAAATTCTTCCTACCAGAATCCTACTATATGTAGTTTAACTATCAGATAGCCAAACTCGCATGGTAATAAAAAATGTATTCGAGATTTTTTCCTTTTAAGTTTTTTTTACTATTCGAAGATTTTTTTTTGTAGATAGTGTGCCAAACATTAACCTAGTAGGTTGTAGTTAAATCCCAACACACCATAGTAAGGGAGGTTTTACCATTTTCTTTCAGGCAAATACCGGTGCAGTTTATTTTATTCACTTTCATACTCTTTATCACCATTACATTAAAGATAATATCCTTAAAATGATCACTAACAAAAATCCACTATAATCTATTGATACCAGCTTCGGTGTCCGCATAGTTTAAGGCATCACTCTTGCATTAGACTAGACTGCCTATGACAGGGAGATTGGGGTTAAAATAAGGGTCGGGTGTACTTAGGGTGGTATTTACAAGATGTTTTTCCACTCTCCCTCTATGCATATGTGGGCACACTTCCTCTAAATTCAACTTTATTCATCTTTTTCTTCTCTAATTCATTAGCATAATTAGTATAGGCTTACAACTTGAACAGGTAGTAAGACTAAAAAAACCCTCTAGATTAATTTTCAAATAATAAAAATGTGTGTCAGGTGAAAACTAAGTGAAACCTCGGTGTCTCAAACTATCGCTCCTCTGTTGCAGGTGTACAATGGTCTGCTGGAGCGGGAAGACTGGCAGAAGGCCCTTAATGAAGTCCCTGTAGGTGTGATTCCTTGCGGCTCTGGGAATGGCTTGGCCAAGTCCATCAGCCATTCTGTCGAGTGAGTTCTTTCATATTGATTGTGGTTTTTGTTGCCTTAACAACCCTGGAAGGTTATTTACGCAAGGTGTCAGGCTAAACAATAAACATGTTGTCATCAGAAATAATTTTTTTTAGGGGTTTTACATGTACGTTCTGAACGGACCGATTAAATCTGCACATGACTTATGGATTAACTTAAATTTAGAACAAACACAACATCCAGCCCCCCGGCTGTTAATTCATCACTGTGAAAGGGTAAACCCACATTTCATCAATGATAAATTTTTCAGCCATGCCGGGAATCAAAGCCGGGACCCTCAGCTTAGTAGACACACACTACCAACTGAGCTTAGATTTTGCATGAGATAATTTTGAATTTCACACAATTTAATAAGATAACAGATGTCTAACAAATCTTTTAATTATTGTGGTGTAGTCTTCTATAATAATAAAAGGAAGTGTTTGTCTGTGTGTGTTTGTGTGCGATGCCCAGCCAAATCTACAGTACGCAGAGATCTGAAATTTTTAACATAGGTGATGAAAGGGGGTCCAAATGCACCTCGAAGCCGGATTTTTAATTTTTTAATTAGCTTTTTAATTAGGCTATTTTTAACAAAACTTTGAAGGGGTCACAGACAACGCTGTGCGGGATTGATGGTATATAATAACCAAAAAAATTAGTTTATCTTAAATTAAATCTATAAGAGCATATAAAATAATCAAATTTAAAACATTTATTGAAATACCACCCACATCAGGGATGGGGTGAGGGGCACACAGTCTAAATATAATTCTTGTTTAGTTTGGTAAACTGGTGTTGGTGTTTAAATCCTGAATGGGTATAATGAGGGTGGTTCTACCTAAATGAAGTTCTACACCCTATTCAAACAAATGCAGGTACATTTCTTCTAAATTGTACCCTCATCCTAGTCACATTAGCATAATTAATAGATGTGACCAGCTTCAGTGGCCGAACGGTAAAATGTATCACCCTCTTGTTAGACTGGCCTATTGAGGGGGGATCAGGCTTCTAATCCTAGCCAGGTCTAATGAGGGTGATTTTTCCCTAAATGGTTTCTCAACCTACTTCCACACAAATGCGGGTAGATTACCAATAAAATGCTTCCTTCCTCATCCCTAACCCATTAGAGTAACTATCTTATATGTGCATAACCTAAACAGGTAGTAAGACACGGTGATAAAAAAAAGTTATGTGTAAAACCCATGTGTGTAATGTTTGGATAAAAATAAAAAAGTGCANCGGTGATAAAAAAAAGTTATGTGTAAAACCCATGTGTGTAATGTTTGGATAAAAAAAAAAAAGTGCAATAAAATATTGCAAACATTTGAGGTTAAATTGTGAATGCTGCTAGCAGGAGATACATTATGTAAAATTAATATTTATATGTCCACAACCTCAGGTATGTCCAATTTGACACCCCTATTGTCCATGTGTGTTTGCTGTAAACTCACCTTTCCTCTCTACATTGTATTTCCCCTTGCTAGGCAGAATACAAAGGACTTACTTATAATTTATTGCTATTAATAATCGTGATTCTGTTTTTTTTTTTTTGTATCTGTCTGGATTTTGTTACCTTGGGCAACAATTGTCTCATTCTAGCAAATACGACCTTACGAGTTGCTTTCTTTTTTGTCGCTTCTGTTTAAAAATTATTATATTCTTTAAATTTAAAAATTACATCTGGACACAGGAATCAAACCCTGGACCTTTGATTTAATACGCCAATGCTCAAACCATTGAGCTATCCAGGAATTATCCTGTGCCCAGGGTAATTCTTCACTCATATTTTAAGGCAGCATCTATGATGGCAATGCAGAAATCGTCGGCTACATATGAGTGATCAATTAAGATCACAGGAGTTATCAGATAACACATCCATCTTTGACTCAGCAGGGCTTTATGCTGTCAATAGTACAAAGATAACTGTACGAATCCGCATATCATATTCCATTGTCCAGGTCTCATTTTTCAATTCAAAGAATGTATGAACTTTTGTGTTGTTTTGAGTTATAGGCATACTATCCACACCCCACTTACTTCCCACTTAAATTAATACACCCTGTATATAGAAAGTTTATGGAAAAAACCATAAATTCTCTTAAAACTCCAGATAGTTGACAATGTCATGATTAGTATTATTTTGGGTGGTAATTCTGAGACTGATGCCAGTAAACAATTATTGTTTGTACTATTTACTGTCCATCAAAGCTTATTTGCATACTGAGTGCTTGTTATGATAACTTATCTCTATGCCATCAAACAAATCTTATCACACTTATCTTAACTCAACTTAATGAGTCCAGTATGTGTTATTCAATAAAACTACAGCTTTAATGTTTAGATGTATCTTACTTTATTAAATGGCTTTAAAGTGATGAAATCTTATACAGACCCTGCTATAACCTAACACTACAGACTTAAGTGTCGACCTCGGTGGTCTTTGGGTAAAGTGCTCGCCTCAGCACTCGATGTTTGTGGACTTAAACCCAGCCTGGATTGACGGCTTTTTCTAGAGCGATAAAAATATCCATAGCACAACCTCCTTTGGAGGGGAAGTTAAGCTGTTGGTCCCAGTCAGTTGGTCAGTTGCAGCATGTAAAATAACCCTGAGAGGTATGTGAAAATACCCTTTCCGGCAAAATTGCTAGGCTCTTTCGCCCTCGCTTATAGAAATTCTCACGTGGTGATAAAATCAGTCAGTTCAGAAAGTGCACTTTAAATACCTCAAATAAAAAAATAAAATACTTTGGTTTACGAAGTCTAATTTATGATAGATAGTTGAAAATGTTTCAAATACGAGTTGAAATTGCATTATTTGTAACATATAATTGTTAAAAAAATTTTTAGAGAAATGTGTGAGAAAAACTCAACGTAGTATGATAAGCATTTATTCTTGGGTTAAATTCTTTGTTCCTAAAATGTTGGTTTATAAAGATGCATTTTATAAAAATAAGTTGACAAACACCCATTTCAGTAGCTGAATGGTCATAGGCAGGCATGTTAACCCATGGTTCACTTGCGGCTCTGGGTTTGTTCTGTATAGCCCGCTAGCTCAAATTGAAACACTTTAAATTGCATAAATAAATAACAAATTAGGTTCTTGGAGCTGACGTAAATGCTCACTAATTACCATGAAATATCCAGAATTTTAAAGTTTTGAGCCTAATGTTACTTGTGTGATGTATGTATGTATTTGCTAAAAATAAATCATTCATTGATATTTATTATATTTGGCCATTGGGTCCTATAAATTTCATGCATGACCCCCGGCCAATTCCTCAAGAACTTATGCGGCCCTCATTCAGCGAAAGGTTGTACATGCCTGGTCTAAAGGTCTCACTCTCGTGTTAGGCTGGCTTGCTGATGATGGGAAGATCGGGGTTTGAATCCTGGTCGGGTTCACTGAGAGTGGTTTTTCCTAAATGGTTTCCCACTCTCCTTCCATGCAAATACGGGTATCTTACCTCTAAAATGCTTCCTCCTTCATCCCTACATCATTAGAGCAAAGGCATAAGTTTCATGAAGCCTTACCCCCTCCACCTCCTAGCACCGAGAAAATAAAGGTCCCCCTCCCCCAAAATCTTACATTATAATAAATAACATAGACATTTATTATTGGAATTCTTTTATAAGTTCTGTGAAAAGTTCTGTATGGAAACATTTTAAGTAAATTATTTATTGTAAAAAAAATTTTATTTGCTTATTTGCTAAGTATTAATTTTACAGAAAAATATTTATCAAGATTTTTGTATAGCATGAGATTATGCTAAGTGACTATTAAGTAATTTTTGATCAGATAATAAGATCTTTACAAAACAAAATCAGACTTGGACGACAACATTTTAATCGCTTACCATATTAATTTTGGGCTTGCGAGGTGGGTCCCATGTTGGGTGTGGACCTGTGGCATTTTGCCACATATGCCACACTATAGTTACGCCACTGCATTAAAATAATTATCTAATATATGCGTATAACTTGAACAGGTAGTCAGATGCGGTGATAATAAAAGACAGTGATTCACATTTAATATTAGTAGCTTGGAACGGTCTTCTTGACACACATCTGGTTTCTATTGGGTGTATACCTCAGTTTTAGCTTCTGTGGTGCTGACTGACAGTTCACAGCTGACTTCTGACAGTCAACAGTTAGGTATATACCTAAATTTTGACTGTCAGAAGTGACAACTGCTAAAGACATGTTTTTTGCAGATCATATAGTTCGGAGTAGGGCTACATAATTTGGTCTGGTAACTTTTCAAAGCCGTCAGAAGTCAGCTGTGAGCTGTCAGTCAGCACCACAGAAGCTAAAACTGAGGTGTAGTAACCTGGTTGTTTGTTTTTTGTGCCCAGTGAACCGTATGATCAAAATCCAGTTCTTATCTCCTCTCTAAATGTCATCAAGTGCAGGACAGCACCGATGGACTTGGTCCGAGTGGAAACTAAAACGCAGGTAAAGGACTTTTTTTTTCTATCCCATTTCATGATGTGTGTATGTATATTAAGATTATTGAAGGAAGGATACTTTTAGAAAATACAAACATATATTTTTGTGTGTCAACATTGATAACATTTTTTCTATATTAGGTGATTATATTATCTATAAATAATAACTGTCACAGGTCACATTAGTTTACATATATTTTACTGTTGAGTGATTGGCATGTTTTCATTTCAACCCCACACAGATGGCTCTCAATTATTTTTTTTTAGCTGTTGTCTGGGAAAATACTTCCCTGTCTCTACTTACAATCATCAACACTAAAATAACCTGCATTGGTGGTTTAATGTCCAATGCGCCATTTCTCTAAAAGATTGGTTTGCCAGTGTCTGGGAGGTTAAGGTCTGAATCTTCTTGGCCAAGTCTACTGAGGATGGTTTTTTGTCAATAGTTCTACTTTTCCTCTACACAATTGTGGCTAAATTTACTTTAAACTCTACCTTTATCATCCAACCTCATTACTGCAATTAAAATATCAATATAGCTTGACCCACTTCAGTGCCTGAACAGTCTGAGGCGCTACTCCCATGTCGGACTGACCTGTTGATGATGTGGAGATTGGGGCTCAAACCCAAGTTGGGTCTACCGAGGGTAGTTTTTCCTAAATGGCTTACCACTCTCCTTCCACATAAATGTGGGTATATCACATCTATTCCTCATTACTGCTCCCTTATGATATGTGTATTACCTGTTTCCAAACTGTGCATAGCGACGGCATGGGGCCTCGCCAGTCTTGGTCCGGGGTGTCGCGGCTATAAGGAAAAACTAAAACTTATAATGTATAGTGAAATGAAAAATGCAAATTTTCAATACATGTACACTCTTCCGTATTTTAAAGAATGTAATAAATCGTATAAGAAAACATATACTTTTGTCTGGTGAAAGCGCTTCCTTCGTATGAGTTCCAGATTCTAATGTTTCTTGAAAACTTGGCTACCCAGAATACCCGAAATTTAGAAAGAAAGCTGTAAGAGTGATTCTCCCTTTTGCCCCATTCTACCTTTGAGAGAGGATTTTCAGCCCTGGCGATAATAAAATCCAGATATAGAAGCAAAGTTAATTTTGAGTTGGAGATCTGTGTAGCTGTATCGAACATTGTCCCCAGATTCGATATTTTGTATGATGAGAAACAAGCTCACCCATCCCATTAAGACGCATATTCCTCTGTTAGGTGATTTCTAAAATTACTGTAAAAATGTGAAAGCCAAATAAAAGAGTCACCATGGGGGTCAAAGGTATATTTTTCAATATACATATTATGATACGGATTTTATTGTGATATTTGCCCTGTGATTGGGCGCCAATTATAATGATAATTTGATTTTATTGTGATATTTTTGTTCCGCGATGGAACACTAATTTTAATGATATTGGGGTTTTATGATGATGACGCGTACATGCTATGTGTACTACGCACTTATCACACGGTTATGTGAGCTGATTATATGCAATACTTATTCTTATGAAATGAACAAGACTTTTGATGTTACGCACGATTTATTTAAATGTTAACACTTTCGGTACTGAAGATATGATATTAAATGATACAGTTTTTGTTAATTTACGGATTGTTTTTCTGTGATATTACATATTCTGTGCTCTGTGTGCTGTATAGATTTATGTTACTATGTTAGTGTGTACTCTTAATATATTACTCTATGGATTCATACACACAAGTTGCTTATATATGACCTACCCCTTGCCTCTTGAACCCCTTGTCAGCAGTGTTTAAACTAACTAATGGAAAAACTCCTGGCAACCTGATGTTGTGAAGACTAGCTTCCTATTGGATAGAGGGAGCCAGCATTCCACATGATCTTCAAATACAACGAAGTTGGTCTTTTAAAGAAAAAAAGTTTTTAAAACGTAATGTATTGAAATTACTTCTGAAAACGTGTGATTCTCCACGGATGAAGGAAGTATTAAAAGGAAACTTTACATACAGTTCTTTAAAGAAAAATACACTTCATTCATGACTTTTTTGAATATATGAGAGGGGTTCAAAACAATATCATTACATTATTTATAGATACTCTTGTCTTTTTACATATATTAGTTAATATAGTTTACAAAAATCTTATCTATTTCTCAAAATTTGGCATATGCAAATGGTGCGCTTGTTTCCGATTCCTTTTGATGATGTCATTGACGTGCATGTCATAGGTACAAACATTAAACCCGATTCCTGTAACCATGCACCTTATTTTGTCTTGATTTTATATTTTCAAATTCTTATACAATTTTCACATTTCAATAAAAATTTCATATTTCAAAAACTTTTCACTGCCCATCACAGTTTGGGAACCACTGTTTAAAAGTGTATTAAATTCATTAATTCATGCATTCATTCATTTAATTCATACACTGCCTAGCACTAACAAAATAATGAACCTCTTAAGTAAATTTGTGTGCACAAACAATTGACAACTATCTTATCTAAGATGTTTTTTCATGTTTACAATTTAACATCAAGTTTGCTTAGAACTACATAAAACGTGATCATCTTAGTGATAAGGTGTTAAATAACATTAATAATACATACGTATAAAATATCATTGCTTAAGTATTGACGTTTAATACTTATTCAATGTACCGGTATGTAAGCGAATCTAGGAAAGTGGTGGCCTTGAGAATGAAATTTGTGAGAAGCATGTTAGCTGTCATGAGGAGAAACAGGATTATAAATGAAGTTATCCGGGAAAGAATGGGGGTACAGGGAGTACATGTGATAGTAGAGGAAGCAAGACTGAAATGGTATGGTCATGTAATGAGGATGGAAAAAGAGAAACACCAAAGAGAAATGATGGAGATCAAGTATATAGAAATAAGGGAGGCCAATAAAGAGATGAAAGGAGCAGATAACAGAAAGTGTTCAAGTGAAAGGAGAAGAATGAAAGAGATTAAAGGAGGAAGAATGGGGGAAGTACAGAAAAACTTAGAGGGATTTTACTAAACCGACCCGGCCACAGGTTAGAAACAGTTTATGATTATTATGAATAATCATTTAAGTTAAGCTTAGAATAGATTTTAATCACTGTTCGAATTCTGTTTACAATTTTTTTGAATTCACTAATAATTTAATACGGTATCTATTTTTTCAACTGATAACAATATTGATGATAATGATGAGAACGATAACAAGAACAGAGTAGTACACTTAGAATCTATTTACCTAATGAAGAAGCGTAGCATTGAGAGCTCAAAGAATGTTTTTATATTAATATTGTGTGTTTTATTAGATTTTCAAGGCCATTGAGACTATCAGGGATCTTATCAAAATGTCAAAGTCAAAGGTCAAATCCACTTCACTTCGACTTTTGATACCCACAATATATTTTTTAATCTTTGAAACATTTTGAAGGAAGAAGAACACCATCAATATCTTATTAATAGATTTTAAATATCTCGCTAAATATTAAATATTTCAACAAGTAATATTTTTTTTTATAACAGCTCCTAAACAGTTTTTAATCACCGGCCTACCAGCTGGTTGAATGTAATCTATAATGTGGGCGTAGATAAATTCAGTTCTTTTGATGCAAAAAAATATTAATGAGTTTTATTTTTTCTCTAGACCTTTCTCTTTACCTTGAAGCACTTAATGAATAAAATAAAAATTAAAAGTTGGGTTATGTGACAACAATAAAAACTTTAACTTAGACTTTGCATTGCATTTGAAAAGTGGGTTATACACCCCTAATTTTCAATAGCAGACCCCATAGAAAATCTCATTAAATGACGATAGGGGTATAAAACCATGTATATGCAAATAAGACAAAATAAATACCATGAGATTGTATTACACATCATCATCATCATCATCATCATCATCATCATATCATCATCAATCGTTTTCCAGCCACTGGCCGGGTCTGTTTGGAACTTGAGTCTTTCCATCTTATCCTTTCTCCCCACCACCTCTTCTCTCTCCTCCACACTTCTCTGCACTCCCTTAGTCACCTGTTTCTTGGTCTTCCTTTTGGCCTCCTGCCCCTCACTTCAATATCCAACGTCTTCTTTGGTATCTTCTCCTCGCATGACCGCACCACCTTAGTCGTGTCTTCTCTACCCTCTCCTGCACTGGCTCCTTCTGAACTATGCCTCTCATCCTCTCATTTCTCATACTTTCCATTCTTGTCACACTCATCATCATTCTCTGAAATTTGATTTCACACTACACATATTGTCATAAAAGTTATTTAATTTTTGATTTTAATTCAGCTGTATAAAAAACCAATATAAACTGTCATAATCATTATCATCTGATTCGATCCTTTGGCCGGGTCAGTTTAGTAAAATGCCTCTATCTTCCTCTATACTTCCACCATTCTTCCTCCTTTAATCACTTCCATTCTTCTTCTCTCATGTACACATTTTATGTTATCTGCTCTCATCTCTTTGTTGGTCTCCCTTGCAGTCCTTTTCCTACATACTTCATCTCCATCATTCTCTTTGATATTTCCTTTTTATCCTCATTAAATGACAATATATGACAGCCTTGTGTCCTCTACCATCTCATGTACTCCCACTCTTTCCTGGGTAACTTAACTCATTATCCTGGTTATTCTAATGACAGGTAGCATGCTCCTCACAAACTTCATTTCCCACTTTATTAGTCTTGCTTACATTCGATTCATTAATTATTATGTAAATTTATTTTTATCTTAAAAATAATTATTTTACAGTGTCTTTTTTGCATTCCATCTAAGATTGTCAATTGGCGGCTCTTTTTCAGATTCTTTTTTCATTCCTGTCCGTGGGCTGGGGTTTTCTCTCCGACATTGACATAGAGTCGGAGAGACTGCGAGTGATTGGTGGTCAAAGGTTCACCTTGTGGAGTGTTGCAAGGCTCATAGGTAAATCAACTTAACCTTGAGACATCAGATTAAACTTAATCATGCTAGGATTGTAAATTTATCTGAACAGAATTATGCATGCTTAGCAGACTTTTATGGTGCAGCATTATAAACCCAACATTTTTGTTGTACGAAAATGATAGTTAATTTTTTCTGCTTGATTTTTTTAGGCGCTTGATGAGAAAGTAGTAATTAGCACTGAAGATGGAACTTTATAATTAACTCTATGAATCATTCATATCCACTGCTGTTTTCACTTTTAAAGTCAAGGCCAAAAAAGATTAAATTCTATAATTTTATAACATTCTGCTGAAAAGTTATTCTAGCAGGGCTCTCACATACTTGAAAAAACAGAATCGGGAACATTCAGGGAATTTTCTCTTAGTGGAAAAAACAGGAAAATACAGGGAATTTCACAAAAATCATTTTTTTAAACATATGATTTTTTGTGAATTCAGGACATTTAACTGGAAGCTTGTCTGACACCTTAGCTCATTTGGTAGAGTGTCTGTCCACTGAACTAAGGGTCCCGGCTTCACTTCCCGGCATGACCGAAAAATTTATCATTGGTGAAATGTGGGTTTTCCCTTTCACAGTGAAGTATTAACCTTCGGGTGGCTGTGTGTTGCGTCTATTATAGATTTAAGCTAGTTTATAAGTTGTGTGCTGATATAACCAGTTAGTTAATAAGTGCTTGTTAAATACCTCAAATAAATGAAAATGACTGAAAGCTTTGTATGGCAGACTTTTTTACATAGAAGAAAAAGCCAACTGAAGATTTAATTGCACTGATTCACACATATGTTCTATCCTCTCTAACCCAAGAAATATTGGGTTTCGTAGTTACATCTCCATCAAGGTAAAATAATCCTGTTCTAGACACCAATTATATGACATAAAAGTTACGTTTATAAAAAATGAAATTTCACTAGGCTTACTCTCTACTAATTTCTAAAATGTAAGGAAAGATAGGAGTCCCTTCTGGGAAACGCAAAGAGCTTCATATTAAGAAAATAATGGTGACCCTGTCTAGCTTTATTTACAAAACATAACTAATTTAAGGATTATTTTTACTTTTCGTGAAACATACAAAAAAAGATCAAGTAAGTTTTAAAAAATTGTTTGCAATTACCATGCTTCCAGTAGTAAACAAAAACAACTTTGGAACATATGTACAGAAGTGCCTCCATATCCTTGGATAATACGCTCCAATACCTACTGCAGCTACATGAAACCGTGAATAGTAACGAACAAAATTGTATTTGATTGATTAAATAGACAAGCTAATATATTTGTCATCGCAGTTATAGCCTTGTCTAAATATCATGTTCTCTAAATTGAATAAAGACACTTGCACACAGGAATTGAACCCGGGACTTTTGAATTAGTATGCCAATGCTTTAACCACTGATTTATCCGGGAGTCATCCCATGCCCAGAGTCATTCTTCACTTATATTTTATGGCGGAATTTGTGATAGCTAGGTGGTTAAAGCGAGGGTGTACCAAGCCAAAGTTCTCAGGTTCGATTCACGTGTTTAGGTGTCATTTTTCTATCTAGAGAATATAAAATTTCCTTTGCTAAGAAAATCTTTGTCAATTGGAAAGGACATCACGGCTTCTTTTAGGCTTAGAAGCACTACCGGCATCACTACTTTTATGCTCTGTGGCCATTATTATGGTAAATAAGGGCTTTCAGAACACAAACCGTGCAATAACGCGGCAACTAATACAAACAGCGAGAATGCTAGAAGCAGAATGTAGGCAAGTTCTGGTGGGAAACGTGAGTACAGGGACAAAGTATGACTAGTCAAGGACATACTCGCTTGGCGAGTAGTTTTAAACTAATGAACTTTTTTTTTTCCTTCGGGTGATGGTAAACCATGAATATTGAACCATCAGATATGGGAGCACTACTGTATTACTTTATTTTTTAAATTAATTTTCACTCAAATCTATGATATAATTTATACACTGTTATATTACTTTTAAGAACTCAAGAAGAAATTTTAAAATCTCAATTTGGACATATTTACAATATAAAATCCTTTCATCTAAAAATGTGACTGCCACTATTGTCTAGTGGTCAGAGTTCCTGGTTACAGATCCAGAGGTCCTGATTTTGATCCCCAACGCTTCCAAAATTTTTCTGTGAATCATTGGGTCTGGAATGGGGTCAAACTCAGCCTCAAATGAGGAGCTACTTGAATAAATAAGTAGCAGCTATAGTCTAGAAAACTGAGATTAATGGCCTGAGGGTTCATTGTGATGACCACATGACACCCTCTTATCAACAAATGTTGGCACGATCATTGCTAACATTGATGTCTCCATGGCTTGAGCTCGCAAGCGAGCTATACCGGCGGAGCAGTTTTTTTTAAATTAAAAAGTGTGTGTTAATAATGCAATATATTTTACTAGAAAATACATTGTTCTAAATGAAATTTAGAACCATGTTTAAAAGTTCATAAAATAATAATTAAACTATTTAATACTAAAATAACTTGTTATGTAAGTGCACCCATATTGATTTATATTTAATTTGTAGATTTGAGGACATACCGTGGCAAGTTGTGGTTTTTACCGCTGGCCGGTTATGACCATGCACCAACAAGCAACGGTGTAGGGAAGCTCAGCGCGGGACAACTCAAACGAAGTTCCAGCCACATGGTCGAGTCTGGTAACAAGTCCCACCAGGTGTTTCCAGAGTCGTCGTTCACACCTGTCCATGGCAGTCTCAGTTACCACGACTGCATCAGCCAGAACCCCCACGGGTTCGAGGGGGAGTTCCAGATCCAAGACTCGCTCACACTTGAGACGTCGGGGCAGGTTAGCTGTTCCTAGTGTAGTTGAAAGCGTATATTATTTTGGAGATCAAATTGAGGTAGAAAAGAATACAAATAAATTATATGAAAAAATTTACTTACTAAAAAGTGAAGCTTAGATTTTGGTTGTTGTATGTGATGTTAGTCACTGAATTAAAACACATGATTAATTATGGCCATACCCCATCAAGGTGTTTAGTTGAGTTTATTGAGGTACCACACTTAGAGAGTAAATAATGGATTTAACAAAATATTACATCTTATTACCTGTTCAGGTTATACACACATATAAATACTCTACTATGGTAGGGATGAGGAGGTAATAAACCTGCATTTTCTTGGAAAAAGAATAAAAAACACTTTAGGAAAACCACCCTCATTAGACCCGACCAGGATTCGTACCCTGTTTTATTCGTCATCAGCAGGCTAGTCAAACATGAGAGTGACTCCTTAGTCCGTTTGGCCATTGAAGCGGGTTTTAACCAAATAAATTATATAATTTTGTGATAAGTACCTAATTTGTGACTACCATCTATTTTTCTATTTTTATAGTTCTTTTTATATAAAAATAAATTATACATTTTGCAATTAAATTAAGCTTATGAGTATAATTAAATATATACTTTAAGTTTAAATATTCTTAAGTGTAGCCTTGTTTTGGATCTTTCCGACTTTTATTTATCTTACAACTGTTAATAAAATACTACTGGTTTAGCTGAGATGTTAGGCAACAGACAAATTTGGCAGGGGAGTTTAAAAAAATAGTTGGTATATTTTTATTCATACGCCAATAACTTTTGATTTATGTTAGAGGAAGGTCATTTTTAATATCTTTAGTTGTTTACTTAGAAAAGTTTCTTGGTAAAACAATTAAAGGAGGAAGAATGGTGGAAGTATAGAAGATGATGCTGTAACACCTGTGTTTATTTATTTACACTGTTTATCCCGATTCCTAGCATGTAGCTCGGGACTTAGATCTACATCTTGAACTAACATTACCTCTTTTAGCTACTTTTTTTTAAATACAATAATAAATTTATAATATACACTTAAATCTAAAAGTCCTATTTGTCCTTCTTTCCTATACCTAAACTACTGGTTGGTGCGCCCCGGGTATATTACGCCCCTGGTACCCTTCCCCACTGGGTGTCCCACCGCGCTATGGATGTAATAGTCCCAAGATCGGCGAGAGCCCCAGTGGGAGTGGGCATCCCCCTCCTCGCCACCTGGGGAGGCGCCCTACCAGAGATTTTGCTCCACTTACTACCCAAAATATCACCACCTATGGACTTACAACTAACTTAACCTAAACCTGTGTTTATTTTAGGGCTCTGACGAGGGTGTCTATGGGGAGGCAGGCGACCTGACCAACAACAAACCCCGGCAACGTCTCGACAGCTACTACTCGGCCACTTCTCGCCGTAGCACCTACTTCTCCATGACTGGCTCTACCTACCAGTCCCTAGTCGACTCTGCGTCCCAGACCAAACAAACTAGCAATGGCACAATAGAACCTCGCCGGGCCAACTCTCCCATCCAGATGTACGGTCCACCCTCCCAGCTGACTGGACTCATGCAGCCTGTCCCAGACCACTGGGTCTGCATCAAAGGTGAGGTGTTCAATCTGGCTTTTCATGGTATAAACACTTCGTTTTTAATACTAACTTCAGAGAATCACCTTTATATTATGTTCATCTGTAAACATACAATCCAATTTTCATAGCAAAAACCTTTTAGAAAAGGTTAACAAATTTCTTATGACCAAATTATATTATTACTTATTAGTTAGTGTTAATTTATATGTATTGAAAATATTTATCAAACGTAACAGATGTAGATTACATGACTTGACGTCTGAATATGTGAAACTAGATCAAGTAACTTTTCTAGGTGTCATATAAGGTTCTTCCTATGGAAATTGAACTGTACAAACCTATGTGTATTCGATGATTATTTAAAAAATACTTAAGCAACCATTAACTATTTAATTAAGTATTTAACATCAATTTATTACTACTAATAATAATATTAACAGTCAAACACTCACAGGTACTAGGAGTTCTCATAAACGCTCGGGTATTGAGTAACTTACAGTAGAAAACATTAGAATTGACATGACATAAGTTTTTTTTAACACTACATTATACTATACTACATTACATTACACAAGTAAGCATATTATAATTTTTTTTTAAATTACATGTAAATCAATTTTTCTTTTAGTCTAGTAATGAATGCAGAAATCTGTATTTTGAGGTAGTGCTTAGGTAGTAATACGTGTGCATTTAGTAAGAGGAGAATAGTAGTTGAAGGAAAGAGAAAGATTGAAGCATTTTACTCAACTAACCCAGCCACTTGCTGGAGACAGTTGTTGATGTTTACAAAGAAATAATTCAAGATAGAAAAGTGATAGGAACAAATTATTATAACAAACAACTTACACAGTATAAACAAGCCAATTATTGTTCACACTGGATGAGGTAACTTAAAGGGATCCATCCCACTCCTTGACTTAGGTTTTCTTTTTCTTTTGAAACTTATCAGGAGCGGAAACTAAATAACCTCCAAAACAAGGAAACGGACAAGTTTTCTTAGTTACCATTGGTCAGGGAAGGTGTGAGTGTTCTGTAATTGTTATGGTTGTTTGTGTTAGGAGAATTTGTGATGGTGCACGCTGCTTACCAGTCACATTTGAGTAACGACTGCTTTTTCGCGCCTAACTCCAAGTTGGCAGATGGTATTATTTGGCTGGTGGTGATTCGGGCTGGCATCAGTCGAGGGCAGTTGCTGCAGGTATATTTCTAGCATAATACTTTGACTTGAGAAAGCTCAATAACTCTTTAAAAAAACTCAAGATTAAAAAATTTGGAAACATTGCAGTTTTTTTAATATAAGAAAAAACACCATGGCAACATCCCGTTATCAAGTCAATGGCAGCAATGTAAAGTGTGAACTGTGTTCTTCTTTTCATTATAAAAGCCATATTGTGTTCGTCTGTTTTATATGTTTCTATCCACTTTTCCTGTACCTTCTTCCAAATATAATATAATAAATAACAATGCAATTACAGTTTCTCCTTGGACTATCTTCCGGCTCTCACCTTCAATGTGCTCAAGCAGAGATGATCCCAGTGACAGCGTTTCGGCTAGAGCCTGCGGAGGGCACGACAGGCCACATGACAGTGGATGGGGAAAGCGTAGACTATGGTCCTTTACAAGCCGAGCTCATGCCGTCGTTGGCGCACATTATGTCGCGATGAGGATATGTATGGCTACAGTCGGTTACATCACTTGCATCTCCAAGACTGATACCTCCACCTTTGTTACTGTTTTTATTGGAATTAGTGATGTGGCAACCTTTAATATTTCAAACTAAAATATCCGGCATGGTAATGTTATTTTGTCAACCTTTGTCATAGCATGTTTTCGCAAAAAAACATATGTATATATATTTTTTTCAATACACCATATAATTTATTGCAATAAAATTAATACACTAGGTGTGGAGTTTATGCTTGTTTAGTTCTATTAACTAACATAAATTTCATGCAGGACTACTTTCAAATTTGGTTAATTCAGAACCCCTTAGTTCCATGCGATTTAAAGAGTTTAGAAAAGTACTATGCCTATAATGTTGAATTAAAATATGCCTATTTAATATTCAATAAAATCTTTTAAATATCACTGACATTTGTGGTTCAATTAGTTTGGAAACCAGAATAACTATTTATTGAAGTTTGGTTTAGACAAATAAAAATTGGAATGCACATCACTAATTCATTGCTGTAGGCCTACTTGTAAATACAAAAATAAGTTACTCTGTCTGAATATAAGATAATTTTTTTTTTGTTACATTTTAATTTTAAAATTTTGTTGCAAAGGTCTAATGCGTTAAAATAATATGTTTATCTTCGTTTTAAATGTGCCTCTATTTTATTAATAGCAATTTTTGTGTATGATATGTATGGTGTGTTGTAGGGAAGCATTACATTTAAGTTTCCAATCATAGCACATCGACAAAAATCTTAACCCCATCTAATGTAAGATTTCATTCTCTTCACCCAGTATTTTTGGCAATTATGTAAATCAGCACTAAGGAAACTTGTTAAATAGAAATTAGAAGACAGCAACAAAGTGGATAAAAGAGGAATAGTATTTTTGGCAAAAAATAATATTAAAACTTAAAATTTAGGAAATATAAAACAAACTTAAAACGCAATTTTCACATTTTAAAAATATATGAAGAAGGTTATATCATGTTTTGAGAAATATGTGGAAGATTTCTCATACTAAATAACATTTTCACACACATCAACATGAAATTTCACTGATTTTTGCCCGGGAATACAACTCGTCCAATTTTAATGTTGCCTTTTTTCGTTATCTTTTTTCATCTAATTGTGCACTGCAGAGCCTGGTTCTTTATGTGCATCCTTTGAAAATAATAGTACTGCGCTGTAATTTAAGGCTAAGTTGTGTCAATTATTTTCAGAACATTCATAACCGCATATGGGTAGAGCCTCGTAAAAATGGTTTTGTTTTTAGTTAAATTTTGTTTTTTAAATCTCACTTTTTGGTATTATTTCTTGTTTATTCAAAATTACATGTTATCTGAGGTGTTCAATTATTGTTTACATATTGAGACAATTTATACAAAATTAAAATTCATCATTGAAACCTTATTTGCTTTAAAATTCTTTGTCAAGTTTGTCTGCAGCGTTCACAATTTTGTAGCCTAAAGTTAGCTTACACTACAACAAAATACTAATCAAATTACAGCATGGTCAACATTTCTGCTTAATTTCGTGTTTATTTAAATACTTTTTGTTTTGTGAAAGCGGTGTTATTTCGTTTTATATTAGGATTTCGTGTACCAAGACAATTTTGTTTTATTTCATTTTTGAAAAAAATTGTAAATCATATCTAAAAATTATCAAAGGAAAAAGTACTCGATTCCATCTTTGTATGGCACTTTTCGCTTTATTGTGTCTCGCCGTTTTTACAGGGCTCTATATTTGGGTGATTTATTTTTCTATTGTAAAATAAACCCCATATTTTCTAAGTAACTTATTTTAATTTGTCTGCTAAAGCACAAAATGAGCGATCATCTTCAAGTCTTTGATATCTTTACAGTTTCACTTCCTGTATTTTGATGACCATGTGTTGTGTTAGAAAAATGTTTTCATGACTTACCATTAAATTATGTAACAATTAGGATTCTTGGTCCTCCATACCATGCTATATTCAGAAAAGAATCATCATTAGACAAGCATAATTTTTTTTTACCCTGCTTTTAATTTGGTTTAATTTTTCCTTTGTTTCTTCATGATGGTTATTTTTCCTTATCCATTTTCTCCAAACATTATAGTGCAGCACTTAGTAAAGTCGGTTTAAACGCAGGGGTTCTCTGAGCTCAAGTTTTTTTAAAATTCAGAGTTAATCTAAAACAAGCTTTCCAGACAGATCCCGAGTAATGAATGAGCTTGAATTAAATAACTCTATAATGACTATCTAGGTTAAAAAAAGATGTACATGAAGATAGGACTTATATATTTAAAGTAAGACATAACATTATATTTTAAATTACTAGAGCATTAATATTTTTACAATAAAAATAACATATGCCAACTGCACATTCCACAAACAACATCCATACAAATAGTGAACAAGAAGAGTAAACAATGGACGAATATTATAGTCAGACTTAGTATGCCTCAAGTGCGGCATTATACTTAATACAAGACAACTACCTAGACCAGAATGGATTCGGCCAGTTTTATATGCGAAACTAGCCCATTACATTAGAGTTTAGGTCGGTGTTGTATTTAATGTAGCACTGCATATGAGGCATGCTAAGTCTTACTATGAAACTGGCCTAATGAGTCAAACTCATTCTTTATCAGATATCAAACAAGTATAGAAATAGTCTTGTATGAAAAAAAAACCTAATATTTTTTAAGTCTATAGAGCCGTCGAGTTTGAACCTTGGCTTCTGTTAATGAATCTGGTTCAGAACTCACAGCCCCCTATTAAGATATGATACAAGATAAGACATTAATTTGTAAATAATAATGTCAATGAATCACGTTAAAATGAATGCATTGTTATTTTGGTTTGTAATATTGATTTCATTTTTGTGTTACTTGTGCAATAATAATATAAAAACAACCCTCACTGCTCAGTCTAGCAATAATGTACTGAAAATTGTTTATTACATAATTAAATTACAATTGTCTCAGTACCATTTTAAAACCATTAGAACATTATCTAGGGATTTGCTGTAAAATTTTGTGCTAAGATAAAAAAAAATTCAAAGATATGAATCACTGAAATGTGTTAAATGTTCGATTACTATCTTCATGATTCAAATTTTACATCACATTTATAAAAAAAACTTCTGTCGGTAAATTTTGTAGCAAAGTTAATCTAGTTTCAATGGGAAATTTCATAACAGTATTACTAATGCTTGTAGCATATTAATAAGTACCATATCATAGATGTTTAATAACAGTTCTACATTAGGGAGACTATTTCTAGTGTACAAAGTAAAATGCCTCTCACTGTGGAGTTGCATCGTATGCCCATTTAGCGAATTCAAATATAGGCTTCTTGCAAAATAAACCCGAGAAAAATACCAATTTAAATAGTGTGAATGGAAGACATGAATCTATTATTTTTGTTCAACCCCAAAAAGTTAGACTACTGGTGAAGCTGCATCTGCCAATGAAGAGGCGGCCTACTACTTCGAACAATAAAATAAAATATAGAAAAGGATCATGTATATTGTACCTTAGGGTGATTTAAAGAGATTTTCAAGTATAATTTGACTGTGATTGTTGACTCTAAAACCTAACCTTTGCATAAGATGCGACACTATTGTATTTCGATATTGGTTATTATTTTTGTGTTGTAAGGCTACGGCCATACTTGCGTCCAAGTCGCCTTAACCACGACGCCAGCATGCAATGCCTTGCTATACAGTGAAATATCTTAATAGCAAATACCTCCCTGGATCAAACACATGTCCTTTTTTTTATCTCCCAATTTGTATTGCTTGAACACAGTTTAATCTATATGAGCCCATATACTGTGGATATTAACTATAACAACCTAATTACTGCACTGTGTAGTATCGTATGCAGGATAATTATAACAAGAGTATGACATTTTATGTAGCTTACTATACAAATACGTATGTATGCATGAGCACAGACTAAACTGGTGGAACAACCTCCGCTGAAGGCTTTGAGAGGTACAACCCTGAAGTACTGTAGTCTACTATGTAGACTATTTTATAAACTCTACCTACACTTTGCTCGAAACAATGGCATTCCTGACAAAGCCACTGTTATTTTGGGAAATTTAAACTTGTTTGTTCTAGAGAAGAATCCGCTATTCAGAGGTGTCCGTTATTGGATATTTCACTATGTTATGGTAGCCATACTATGTGACTACAATCTAACGATAGCACCTTTGTTGCAAACGGGAGTGACTTTAGGTCTCCCAGATAAATAGCATTGCTTGGTGCTTTGGCGTTCTGGTCGCGCCTTTTTTTCTGGCGAGGCGCAGATTTCACTACCTACATTTTGGATGTAATTTTAAATATTTTTGTAGATTAAGCATCTATACTCTTATTGAAATTGTAAACCTACCATTTTCATTTTTATCAATACTTAATTACTTGTGTAGTTTCATTATTTTCATTACATTTTTTAAGGTCATTTGATTAGTCATTCCTGAATTTAGAGAAATGTTTTTTTCTCTGTAACATGTGATTACACCTAAAGTTTGGGTAATTTATATTTCCACAGCTTCTATAAACTCCAATTTTGAGAAGGAAGTACAATAGTAAATTTTAGTCTTATATATAGTGTGCTCAGTGGCTGTGATTCTATTCCAGGAAGGTGGCATTTAACTATTAAAAAAAAATAGAATTTTAAACTTGTTATTTATGAAAGAAAAGTTTGAAAAGCCCATTCCAATGTGGTATTTATTATTGTTAATAATAAGAACTTAAGTTGTAATTTGAAGTTTAGTATCAAATATATTTAATAAGATTAATAATTAGATAGTGATGTAGGTTTTAAAAAAATAGGATTTAGCAATAGCACGTGATTATATTTGCTTTTGTTGTTGAATGAATAAAATATACTATTGTTATATTACTAAACTAAATAAAAATTTACTTATTTGCAGTGTTGTAAAGAAAATATAATTTTTTGAGAGTATGAATGTTTATTGTTGAAAAAAATATTGTATGCATAGTTTAAAATGTTTAATTATTTTTCTATACAGCCACCCACTTTTAATAAAGCAAATATGTTTGGGTTTGAAAATCCTTTTCATTCAATGTTTAAATAATACCAGAAATTTTTTTTAGAATGGGGGGGGAGTTCTTATTCAAGATGCCGAGACATCTCCTTACAGCTAAATACTTGATTTATTTGAAAATATATAATTACAAGCATTTTTTTATAAAATAACAATATCGACACAAGAATCAAACCCAAGACTCAAGTCCTCAGGTTGGTTCATGTAAAAATATAAAATTTTAAAAGCAAAATTGTTTATTTGTAATAGTAATTTAACAAAACATAAGATATGTCACTTAGGAAGTATTTTCCTTAGATTCATTTACTATATTATATTCACAAGGTACAGGCAAAATATGTTTGGAAAAGAAAATAACATGGCTTTCATAATGAAATGAAAACAGTTCACAATTTATAGGTGGCATACTTTTGTAATTGTGGCAGTGAATTTTCGAGTTCCTGATACCATTCAGTAAGTTTTCTTTACTAGTTTTTCTTAAGTTTTTTTTTTAAACGGACATAATTGGTATGGTCCCATAATTTTATTTAAAAGTGGGCTCTGCTGTACTGAAAGTGTCTTCATTATCAAGCATGCTTTTCCTGTGTTTATAATTCAAAAGTGTCTTAGGCTAAATCATAGGGAATTGAAAGTTTAGGAGACCAACTTAAACTTTGTTTGAAGTTTCATTTGTTTTAAAAATTTAGTAGGACACAACAATATTTGCACAAACATGTTTTTTTTTTCAAGCTTTCACTGCCATAAACAGTGTTTTAATCAGATGAAGAATAAACAATCAATGAGAGTTCAAAGAATGTGTTCATGCAACTATCAGGGGTGTGTAAGTAGGCTTTTTTTTTTTACTTCAAGTCTAATTTGAATGATAACATCGAGTTTATTTCGAGTTTGAGTAATATGGAGAAAGGTTTGTACCAGAAATATTATAAAATTGAGTTTTTGTAAGATATCCTAGATTAAATCATAAGCACAAACTTGGATTTTTATAAATTACTTTTTCTTTTGTCAAAGAAAGGTTATGATCACAACATTCAGATTTGTAAATAAATGTTTTTAAAATCAGACAAAAAGAAAATTTTTAGGTACTGTATTTGCTATGAAATAGTATCTCTAAATTATATCAAATTAATTAAAACCTGAATTTTCAAGCTAAAATAAAAAATTCCTAATTATTTAATTATCTTTGAGTTTTGTAAAAACAACTAAAACTTGACGCCAACTCGAATTTTTGAGTACTTGCACCCTAATAGTTATTATTGGCTCTTCTTATTTTAATTCCCAATCATTTCCTCTTTTTTGAATTAGTTATACCATGGTACACAATAATTGTTTAGGAATGTTTTGTGTTTATAGAAATGGGTCTAATCCATTTTTTGTGTGTTCTAATCCTGATTTTGAAAAAGAATTTTTGACATTATGTATAAGAGATATTTTTTCTTCATAAATTTCACTTATTGAGATGATTTTCAATCTCAATTTTGATTTGATTTTAACCAATATTAAAGTTGTTATAAAAAAAATGTATGTATATATGTGTGTGTGTTTTGTATTTTTATTATAATGTGTGTGCACAGATAGTTAAAGAGTAGAGTAGAGAAGTGCATCCACATTTTATTTAAGTGTAGATTAATCTTTTGGGGTATGGTTATAAAATTTGTTCTTAGAACTGTTGGAATAAGACCTAGATAATCAGCAAATCATTTCAAATTTTCTTAAAGTTTTGAATCTCGCACAGTAATGTAAGGACCCATCTCTAGTTTTGTTTTCCTTTAGTAGTGTGTTAAATTTTTTAAGCTTTTTAAAACTCAAATTGAATTCTTTTAGGACTCTTTATAAACTTTTTTTTGCACACATTTAAATAAACTGTTGTTAATATATGAAAATTAGCCTGCTAATACAGTTCAGTTATAAGTATTTGATTAAGGAAATAAATAATTAGTTCCTATTATTAAAGTATACTATTTGAAGTAGCCAAAGAAATAAATAGTAGCCAACATGTATTTCTATTTCATGTTGGTAGCAGTCATTGTCATTAGAGGTTACTCTCGAGTTGAGATAATTGCTAAATACAATGCATAATTTATTCACGTGTTAATTGAGTCTTGATGGTTTCTGATACATTTCAACTAAATAAATCACTATATTACAACGAATATTTTTAAATGTGTGAGTGAACACATCAAATCAAACCCAAAACTTTTTGAGAGTTTTAGTATTAGAAAGAATAGTGGTGAATTTCCAAAGTAAAAAAAACCGAGTCATGTTATAGTAAAATACACGACTTATTATTTTAACCCTTTTTAGGTTAATAATGTTCAACATTTTGTAAGTCTAGTCTAGAGAAAGTTATTAATTTTTGCATTTAAAAGACCAATCACAATAACTTATTTGATTATTATATCATTAAGTAGCTCTTTAAAAAAAATGCTGCTATAGGATATTTATTTTTGAATTAAATATATTAGTATTTTGTGTATAAAAATAATCTATTTTATTTGTTTACCTGTTTAAAATAAGCAGAGTTTGTTAAGGTTGTGTTTTCAATGTTGATTTGGGGACTAATAGTAATTGTAACACAAAAACTAATAAAAATAATTTCAATCAACCCTCTTGTGTATTTAAAATATACTAATATTAGCTAACTAAATTTAATAAGCTAACACTTACCCGGTCATTTCTTAAGGTTTATATATTTTGTTTTAATCTTTTGTGAAATGTTTCCAATTTCTGGGCATTTCAATAATAAAATGTAATAGTGCAAAAATACAGTGAACTGTTATAGCTAAATATTAGGAGTGGGGGTAGTACATCAACTTTGTAGATATGTGCTCACATATGGTTCATTTTGTTAAATTTGGCAATAAAAAAATTTAATCAAAATAACCTAGTCTTTCCTACATTGCTCAGATTGAATAGTCTCTTCTTTATTATATTGACAAGATTTTTATAGTATATATTTTGTAAATTTTTTCACATTTTAAAATAGATTCGGGGTTAATATAACATTTGTGGACTTTGAAAAGTAAAATCCGAAATGAATTGATTTAAGATTATATTAGGGATGTATGAAACTTCGAAAGCTTAAGAGTTCTCTTTGAATATTTGTTGACTTAGATTAGAAAGTAAAATTCCAGATTAGACAGTTATGAAGCTTCATCAAAAAAATCTTTCAAGCTAAAAAAAACAAAACATTTTTTCCCCTTTCATTTCCTGCAGGTTTTCCATCACAAATTGTTTGCAAAAAAAAAAAATCTAAAATAATTAAATTACATTTTGTAATAACTTAATTTATCATTCTAGGATGAAATATACGCTTGAAATAGCATTTTGTGAATTATATTTAATATCCAACTCCCAGCCCACCCAGCTAGGAGCCAACTGGCCAGACCCTGTTCCAAGCTTGTTGGTTTTGGCTCTGACCAGTCTCTTGTCTGCACCTGTCCTGGTTTCCACTGGGGTTCAACCCAACCTCCACCAGGTTACTCAGATCCCGGAGTACACCACTTGGCAGTGAGATCAGGATAGAATAGAAGAGGCTAAGCGGCGCCCACTAGGTAGGCTCCATGTATTGCGCATCACTACCCCATTAGTAGAAAGAGATGGGAGGAGCAGATAACAGAAAATATTTAAGTGAGAGAAGAATAGAATAAATTAAAGGAGGAAGAGTGATAGAAGGAAAGATGAAGATGGAGGCATTTTAGGTCGGAAAGAAGTGTTGATGATTTAATACCTAAATTATCTAGCTATGTAAAGTATTTTATAGATATATATATATATATATATTTTAGGACTGGGCCGATGCCGATAATCGATCCCGTTTATTGGCCGATATTGGTACAATCGGCCAAGGATGGTCTGTTATTTATTATGCCGATAATTTAAGATCTATAGATATATTTTAAATTCTAAAGTCATGAAAATCTAATTCATATTTCAAACAAAAATATGTAAATACAGTATAATGCATGTAAACACGAATTCTTTAATTATGGGTGAGATATTTTGTTTCATAATAAACAGTAAAACCAACATTCTAAACAAAATAAACCATTAAATTCTATTTACATTAAGACTTATTTCAAATTATGAAATACTTGATACATATATTAAAGATAAGGATTTTCTCAAGTAACAAAGCTAAACACTATCAATAATAATATTAGGTGGGCCAGTATGATTTTATTTGTTGTGGATTTATAAATAATTAAAAATACATCTTATTATGGTTATAGCCTATAAGTAACATAGTTCTAATTTAATACAAGTTGTATACTAAGCTAATATGAAATATTACCTGAATCTTTCAGTACGAGCCGAGGCCCACGCATAGCATTTTGCTTTCTATTAAAATCTTATATACCTATTTTTTTCATTGGCTAAATTAACTAAACTATTTTATTTATGTAATCGTAATTTACATGGCAAAAACAATGAATACGTCCAAGATAATGTATCATTATTGTGCTATTGCTTATTCTAACTACTAGCTGCACAGAACCGTGTTCAGTAATCATGTGTGTTTTCTTTTTTTCATGGTGCATGCCTATTACTGAGTGCTCCCGAGATCAGTTCTTAGAGCACATTCAAGGGTAATGTCGAAGTACCAATTTACCGCTGCTGTAAATAGTTTAGTTATTTTGTCGTCTAACTGAGAAATAATATATTGATCATTTATTTGAGAATTATTAATATAACAAGCAGCAAAGACAAAACTTTTGACTGCCTGAGAATATTTTTATTTTTACTTCAATAAAAAAATTAGAAATACCTTTGGTGGCATTTTTTTTTGTTTTGGTAATTATCATGAAAAGTATGAAAGTGGCAAAAATTGAATAGTTATTTTCTAGTATTGTTACTGTACACTTTTGTAATATTGAAAAAAAACTAAATCGGCATTGGCAATATCTGCAAAAGGGCTTATCGGCCCAACCCTTATATGTGTATATATATATATATATATACACATATGTGTATATATATATATATATATACACATATATATATATATATATATATATATGAGGTGTGGCTATTAAATAACCGGACTGATGCTGCTCCCAGCAAACTGCGAGCGTGCCGCGACATGTTTGAACATGACTGTGTCTGATGGTCCTTTCCCCACCCAGAGCTCGCTAGACAAGCCAGCAGGTCGCTCAGTTTGACTGTAGCAGTTGATTGAATTAGTCTACGCACTTGTGGCGCGTCGGAAAAATGCCAAGTGGTCAGACGGAGCAACGGGTTAACCTCAAGTTTCTTGTTAAACTAGTGAAAACTGCCACAGAAGCTTATGCAATGTTGAAAGAAGTCTACGGGAATGAATGTTTATCCTGCACACAAGTTTTTAAGTGGTTTAAACAGTTTAAAGAAGGGCGTGAAACGACCCAAGACAATCGGCGCCCAGGACGGCCCTCAACGTCAAAAATGGACGAAAACATTGAAAAAATTGGTAGATTAATCCGTGCTGATCGTCGTCTTGAGCACCCGAGGGCTTGCTGAAATGACAGGAATCGACAAAGAAAGTGTTCGACAGATTTTGCATGAATCATGTAACATGCGGAAGGTTTGCGCAAAAATTGTGCCGAAACTCCTCACTCCCGAGCAAAAGGAATCAAGACAGAACATTTGTACTGACATCCTAAACAACATCGCCACTGATCCAGATTTGTTAGACAAGGTGATTACTTGTGATGAATTGTGGTTTTTTACTTCGATCCCGAAACAAAGAGGCAATCCATGCATTGGAAGAGCCCAAGCTCGCCAAGGCAAAAAAATAAGCCAGGATGAGCAAATCCAAATTCAAAGCAATGATGATTGTCTTTTTTGACATTCGTGGCATTGTCTACGTTCACTGGGTACCCGAGGGTCAGACGGTCAATCAACACTTCTACATCGAGGTTCTGACAGCCCTACGTGAGCGTGTGAAAAGACGAAGACCCAATTTGTGGAAGACCAAGTCCTGGATCCTTCCCCAAGACAATGCACCAACCCATTCTGCCTTGTCTGTGAAAGCGTTCCTCGCAAAATACGGCAGCACCATGTTGGAACATCCACCGTACTCGCCCGACCTTGCCCCCTGTGACTTTTTTCTATTTCCCAAGGTCAAATCGGCGCTGAAGGGGACAAGATTTGAAAGTGTGGAAGCGGTCAAAGCAAAAGCGACAGAGGTTCTCAACCAGCTGACAGAAGAGGACTTCCAGCACTGCTTTCAACAATGGAAACGTCGTATGGAGCGGTGTAGGGATCGCCAAGGGGAGTACATTGAAGGCGATAAAACTTCTGCTGTAATTGGTGACGAATAAAAAGTGTTATGACTTCAGTCCAGTTATTTAATAGCCACACCTCGTATACACACACACACACACCTATTCCTAATATATATATACACCTTTACCTTATATAATCAGAGTTCCCACACAAAATCATGAAATTTTTCTAGGGCATTCCAAGGATTTTCTACATTTCCTCCAGAACAAGTGTATTAAAGTAGTCATGGCAAAATACACATCATTACACCTTTTCTTTTATTTAAAAAAAAATCAATACTTTTTAATGCAGGCTCCCAACTCACCTACACCTGCATCTTTCCATAGCGTTTATTATTTTTTAATTTATTCCATGATGCAACGTATTATTCAAATAACTAACTTAAACAAATAGGCAAAGCCATTATTTATGCTTTTAGTGAGGATTACTTCATCTAGATATATTTTATCCACTGAGCTATCCAGGAATCGTCCCGTGCCCAGGGTCATTCGGAAATCGTCGGCTACAAATGTGTGATTTTAAGTTGGCTTATTGGTGCCACTTGTACAATTATTTAAATATACAAATAAATAAAATAATGTATAGAATATATGCAGCAGAAACATCGACAATGAATGTAAGAGAAAATATATACTGTAATTTCTTTTGTCCCCCTTTTTTTTAAACCTGTCAGTAAATCAGGAGTATGTCAGTATATGAAATATATATATGCAGCAAAAACATGGACAGTGAATGTAAGAGAAACTAGAAGAGGCTATGGGAATAAAGTTTATGTGGATAGATACAGGGAGCACATGAGATAATAGAGGAAGCATTGGTGAGATGGTATGGTAATGTAATGAGAATGGGGAAAGTAAAGACTACCAAAAATAATGGAGACGAGAGTATGTAGGAAAAAAATCAGTGAAATGGGAGGGGATGGAGCCATTCTAATAAAGTGACCTTGCCGAAGGCTGGAAACAGTTGATGATCCAGAAAAGTGAAAACTAGGTCAGGGAAAGAATTAATGGGCAGTTACCTTTAAGGAGTAATCTATATCGACATCATTCAGACCTAACAGCATGAATTGTTTGTCATGCCTGTTTTGGTTAATTTTTGCTGAATCTCTTTCATGTGTAGAGATTAGTAATAATACTTCACACCGCATCTTACTTCCTGTTCGGGTTATACGCTTAAGTACTAATTACACTAATGGGTTAAGAATTGGGAAGGTTGAATATAGAGGAAGTGAACCTGCAATTGAGTGGAGGAGTGGAAAATGATTTAGGAAAAACCACCCCCAGTTCACCCGAGCAAGATTCGAACCTCAATCTCCCCATCATCAGCAGTCTAGCTCCACACGAAAGCAGCGCATTAGCTAACTACACCACCGAGGCAGGTATTTATTAGTAAATAGAGTTGTTTCTTTCACCTCTACACCTGGGAAAAAATGTATGTTGCCTCCACAATAATCAATAACCAACTGAATATAATTTCTGACCCACTTCGGCAGCCGAATGATGTAAGACACTACTCTCACAATAGACTAGACTACCAAAGACTGAGAGATCGGGGTTTGATCCTGGTCTGGTGCACTGAGGGGTGTTTTTCCTAAACGGTTTTCCACTCTACCTCCACACAAATGTGGGTGCACTTCCTCTAAATTAAACCCTCCCAATCCCTAAAACTAGTATAATTAGTACATAGGTGTTTAACCCGAGTGGAAAGTAAAGTGAGGTATGAAAAAAAAAACCACATATATATTAGAGGGTGTCTACTGGGTCACCAAAGTTACCGAAAAGTTACCAATTGCAAAAAAAAAAAGTCACAAAAGTCCCTGAAAAATCACGAATTTTTAATATTTTAGTCATAAAGTCAAGAAAATATTTTGGTTTGAGTTTCCTGCACTTTGTAACAACGTGAACACGTCGAATGTTGTGTCACCCCCTACCCATGATACCATGGGTTAGCTGCAAGTTGCCTGATCACCAAAAATCAATAATTTTGGTTTCTCTAACTCGGTAGGCATCCTGTATTATTTCTGGAATGTATTTCTAATAGGGAGTAAACATGAGAGATTTGTGTATACATGTTTAGTCAGACCACTATTTCTTGACATCTCGGTGGTTTCTAATATTTGGCAAGGGCTTACCCCAATTTTTGTCTTTGACACCATCATGACCCCTTGATAACCCAGTTTTTAAATTATTACTTTCATTGAATATTAGTACCTGTTCAGGCTATCTGTATTTAATTCCACTTGAGGGGTAGGTAGAATTCAGAGGAACTTTACCTGATTTGTGTAGACAACCTATCTAGTATATGTCCCCTCCCCATACACTGGTTAGAGTTTGAATTCTGACCATATCACTGAAAATCAAACGAGTCTGCTAAAGCAAAATAAATCTGCAAACAACTGTCAAAGTTGTATAGTAAAAAAAAAACTTAACAATAAATTAACAGTTTTTTAAACCATTTTAACCGCTTCAATTTATTGGAATGTTTTACTTTCATAACTTCTGCCACTTTTTATTACTCTACATTTATTTAACTTCTAAAAGGTTCTAAATAGTAAAATTGTGGTAAATATATGTTAATCATAGTATATACAAAATTATATTATTTAATTTACAATTATGTTGAAATACAAATATGATCAAAGAGTTTATTCATATCACTTTCATTTGTTTGTTTTTAGTAGCATGTCTACTACCCATCAGAGTTATATGCTTATTTATTAATTACCCTAATATATTAGGAATTTGGAAGATAGCATTTATAGTAAGTGTACCCACATCTGTGGAGAGTGGGAAACCATGTAGGAAAAGCTACCCACAATAAACTACACCAGGATCAAACCCCTATCTCCCCATTATTGGCAGTCTAGTTTATTGCAAGAGTAGTGCCTTAGACCATGCAGCCACCAAAGCAAGTAGGAATGAAGTTGTCCAGGCAAAAGTAGTACACGAGATAGTATAGGAAGCAAGGGTGAAATGGTATGGAAAGAATCCCACGAGAATGATGGGAGTTGAAGTATGTAGGGGAAAATACCGCCAGAGAAACCAAAAAATAGATGGGAGCAGACAAAAGCAAATAAAGGTATTTTACTAAACCAACTTAGCCGTAGGCTGGTTACCGTTGACGAGTTGAGAAAGAATTCAATATTGATTTGGTTGGCATTCTAACTTAATGCCTCGTGTCTTTGTCTTATATTGGTGGAGAGCTCAGGGTTTGAATCTAGACTGTGAGTACAAATGTTCTCCCTCGATATGTGCAGGTAAGCCAGAAATGCTAGTAAGACTTTGTGGAATGAAGTTGAACTACAGCTGGCACTGGACAGAAACTGTGGTTACACAAGAAAATTGACCCTTCTCATACAATTGCTCAATGTTGATTTGGCTCTTCGGGAGGCCGATATAGCCCAGAATGTTAAACTTCAATGTTTAGAGTGGTGTGTGTCAGCCCTATTATTATTACCTTGTCTTACTACCCTTTCGGGTTATACGAACTTACACTAATGTGTAATGGTAGGGTGATTGTTAAATGAAATGGAAGACCTACAGGTTAACGTGGGATCCGAACCACGATGGAGGCCTGGCATTCCACACATTCACAAGTTGTGATTAATACAAGTCTTGTCAAAGGTGAAGGAAGAGTTTAGCAATCAGATTAATGTGCCGGGACCGAGAATTGAACCCTGGACCCCCAGACCTTACCCCTAGACCACCAGGTCACCTGTCAGCCCTATACTGTTTCCAGCCTGTGGCCAGGCCAGTTTAGTAAAATGCCTCCATCTTCCTCTATACTTTTTCCTCTCACTCAAAACACATTCTGTTATCTGGTCCACCCATCTTTTTCCTAAATAATTTCCAAAATTTTATTTGGCATCTCTACTTTATTAACTCATGTACCTCCTGTACCCCCACTTTTTCCCAGTTAACTTCATTCTTATGACTTCCACTTTCCTGTACTTTTTACTAATTTTGATAATAGTCTTCATTTAATGAGCCACAATTTTGATTTGGAAACGGTTACACATTTTTGTCAACTGGGTTATAGACATTTGTACTAATTGCACTTGTATGCTAGGGATGGTAAAAGTTTAATTATGAGGAAGTGTACTCGCATTTTCATGGAAGGAGTGGAATACCATTTAAGAAAATCCCCCTCAATACACCCAGTCAGGACTTAAACCCTGACCTCCCAGTTAGTGTGATACCTAGACTGTGCGGCCACTGAAATGGGTTTCTTTAAATTAAACATTTGGGGAAATTTAATGACATTTTAAAACATTCCTTTTAAACTAGAAATAAATTTTGGTCCATAAACTATATGCCCAACAAGTAGATATTGTCAAAAAATCCCGTGTAGAGATTAACTATAGTAAATTGGGATTCTTTTCTAAACTGACTTTTAGATTCACAATTTTTTAAGAACGTCAAATTCGATTCTTACAAATATAGAAAGTATAGATTTTATTTACTATTCACATTTTTATACACCTTTTAAAATATACATTTTAGCATTTAAATAAAACTACAATACACACATAATTGGATAATTTTTTCCAGTGAGCAATATTAGTTATTTAGCCATTTCACTATAGTGTCGGCAAATTGTAAATTACAGTACTCAATATGACCCTTTGTGTTTCAGTAATCTAGCCAAGGTCTAACATAACCTCTTCTGTTTACGTATCGATGTCCATAAACTAAGTTTCGCAAACATTTTTTGTGTCGTCCCCCCTCCCCCCATATTATCACAATTTTGTTAAACCTTATAATATTAAATCATAATATCACGCACTCCACTCCCTCTGTTTAAATAAAAATTTTAATTGTAAAGACTTTATAGTCCTTTTATTGAAATGTTTTCGTATGTTTTTTGCCAAGCTTGACGAACGTAGTCGGGGTTATTAACACATAACGCTGACCCATACAGCTAATTGTGATGTGAAATCTCACATTATCTGACTCTCCC